>SNQJ01S0117174.1:27853-44308 GCA_010110895.2 Picea sitchensis
AGGTAGTTAAAGGTTTACTGGAATTAAAGGTTGATCATGAAGGTGTATGCAAGGGATTTTCACAAGGAAAGAAAATATAGAATCCTTTTCCAAAGAGAGACAATAAAGGAGAGGGAATCTTGGAACTTGTCCACTCAAATGTATGTGGTTCAATGTCATCAACCTCTTTAAGTGGGTATGTATACTATGTATCTTTTATTGATTATTACTCTCGTAAGAATTGGGTTTATTTCTTGAAATCAAAAGATGAAGTACTTGGAAAGTTCAAGGAATTCAAATCCTTGGTAGAAAACCTCTCCGAAAGGAAAATTAAGATACTCTGGTAAGACAATGGAGGACAATACACTTCAACTGAATTCAAAATATTTTTCAGATATGCCATGATTAAGAGGAAGCTCACCACTCCCTATAATCCTCAACAAAATGGTGTAAGAAAAAAAAATAATAGAACAATTATGGAAGCAGTAAAGACTATGATTCACGATCAAGATCTTCCAATGCACTTATGGACTGAAGTAGTAGGAACAACAATATATTTCCAAAATAGATTATCCCATAGTGCACTTGGATTCAAAAATCCCAAGTAAATATTCACTGGAAAGAAGCCATAAGTAAGCCATCTCAAAATATTTTGTTGTCCAGTATTTGTACACATTCCTAAATAAAAGAGAACTAAGTTGGATCCTTCAGGAAAGAAGGGAATATTTTTCGGATACTGTGAGGTCTCTAATTCCTTCAAAATTTACATACCAGGTTACCATTATATTGAGATCGACAGATATGTAATATTTTATAAAGATGCAACACTCAAAATATCAAGGAAATGTCAGCTTGAAGAAGTATATGAATAAGAACCTGTAGCTCCTAGAGTTGCAGAACCCGTGAAGGAAGTTATAGGTACCCATGATGATGAGATTCCAAAAGATTATGATATGATATAATCTCAAGAACCTCCCTGTATGACAATCTCTCACAAGAGAAATCCATATTGGGCGAGAGAACTTATTCAAGATGTAGAGAAGTATGGTGCCCCAGAAGGAACCATGAGACAAAGAAAGAAACCCAAGCCATTCTCCAATTATATGGCCTTGATGTGTGATCTCATAGAAAAGGAACCTACTTGCTTTGAAGAAGTTGTTCAGAAGAAAGAATATACAGACTCCATGACAAAAAAATACCAGTCCATAATAAATAATGATGTATGGGAAGTAGTTCCCAGACCAAATAACAAAGATGTGATATCTGCCAAGTGGATATACAAAATAAAACATGCAACAAGCGAAATTATTGAAAAACATAAGGCAAGATTTGTGACTCATGGTTTTTCTCAAAAGGAAGGTATTGACTATGAATAAACATTTGCTTATGTAGCCAAATACACTTCTATTAGAACCATCATATCTCTTGCAACTAAAATGAAGTGGAAGTTACACCAGATGGATGTGAAAACAACTTTCTTAAATGGTGTTATTGAAGAAGAAGTGTATATAGAACAACCACAAGGGTTTTAAGTTGAAGATAGAGAGACTCATGTCTATAGGTTGAAGAAATCTCTGCACGGGTTGAAGCAAACACCTAGAGCTTGGTATCACGGAATTGATAGTTTCCTAATGAGATTGAGCTTTACCAAAATTAAAGTTGATCCTAACCTTTACTTCAAGGTTATGAATGATGAGCCAATTATATTTCTACTATGTGTGGATGAATTATTCTTAACAGGAGAAGAAAAGATCATCACATATTGCAAGAAGAACCTCACTGCAGAGTTTGAGATGAAATACCTAGGCCCGATGCATTATTTCTTAGGTATTGAAGTCTGGTAGAGCCTAGAGAAGATCTTCCTTAACCAAGGGAAGTATGCAGTTGAAATACTGAAGAGATTTGACATGTTGGAATGTAAATCCATGAACACACCCATGGAAACTAAATTGAAGCTCTTGGTTGATACTTCATCAGAGTTGGTTGATGCTACTCTATACATACAGATTATTGGATCATTGATGTATCTGATGAATACTAGACCAGATATATGATTTGTTGTGAACACCTTGAGTTAGTATTTGGTGGAACCCATACATGTTCACCTTGTATTTTCAAAGCCTGTAATTAGATACCTTAAGGGTACGTTGGATTATGGTCTCTATTATACTGGATATCATGACTTCAGAGTGTATGGTTATACTAATTCATATTGGGCTGGAAGTGATTTAGACAGAAAGAGCACTTCATGATGTTGTTTCAGTTTGGGGTCAGTCACGACTTTATGGCAAAACATGAAACAATCCAGTATTTCTCTCAGCATGGAAGAGGCATAGTACATTGCATCATGTTCCGCCAGTTGTGAATCCATATGGCTTCATAAGTTGTTGACATGTTTGTTCGATCTAGAGATGGAAGCCACTATGATTCTATGTGATAAAGAGAGTTGTATAACGATGTCGGATAACCCAGTGTTCCATGATAAGTCGAATCACATAGAGATATGGTATCACTACATTCATGATATGGTGCAGAGGGGAGATATAAAACTCCAATATGTTGGCACAAATGAGAAGGTTGTAGATTTTTTGACCAAGCCTCTATCTCGTGTGAAGTTTGAGTACTTCCCATAAAACCTTGGTGTTGTTTGAAAGGACCTCCCTTGAAAGGGGGAGTGATTATGATGGTACTATGGTATCCTGACCAACAACATGTAGCTTCGTTAGGATTTTATATACTAGGGGATTGATCATCCCTGGGCAGATCCCAAAGGTCCGGTAAGGATGTTTTGTTGGATTACCTATGCATGTATATGCTAGTTGTGGTAAGTAGTGGTATATCCATTATGATTTTATATCCTAGGGAATCTTATGATTCCTGGGCAGATCCCAAAGTTCTAGTAAGGATGGTCTGTAAGAGTAACATGTGGTAACTTGTTAGGATTTTATATCCTAGGGAATCTTATGATTCTTGGGAAGATATTGAAGGTCCGAAAAGGACGGTCTGTCAGAGTACCACAAATGTTGTTGTTGATTCATCTGCCTCATTATGTTACCACATGTTGATGATGTTGTTGCTCAACTTCATGTTGTGGATGATGTTGTTATTCCAACTTCGTGCTATTAATGATGTTGTTTTTCCAGCTTTATGTTTTGGATGATGTTGTTGTTCCAACTTTGTGCTATTGATGATGTTGTTGTTCCAACTTCATGTTATGGATGTTGTTGTTCCAGCTTCGTGTTTTTGATGATGTTGTTCTAGCTTCATGTTGTGGATGATGTTGTTGTTATAGCTTCATGCTATTGATGTTGATGATGATGGTGATGATGTTACTTTAGCTCCATGCTACAAATTATGATGATATTGATGATGAGAAAAACTTCTGATGATTTATAGATGTGCAAGACAGTGTTCCAAATGTTGATGATGATGTCACCCTCTCCTTCTCTTGATGATGTTGTGTTGGGTCATGTCAGTAGAATACCCTTCTCGTTAAGGGGGAGTGTTGAAATATTGTAACTTCGAAGAATATTCTAATTAAAATTGAGTTATTATCTTCTATATCAAATCCCCTTTTGTGGATTGATCATGCCGGGTCTTTTATAAGATCAAATCCCATTTTGTGGATTGATCAAACCATATTTATATGGTGTTATTTGTAAATTCGTCCCCTAGTATTTATAAAGTGGTTTTAACCACTTCTATAAGAATTTGTCCCTACCATGTGAAGAGACATAGCCCTAGTGCCTCCTCAACTAGTATTTATATTTGAGGATGGTGCCTCACTTACACACACTCTCACTCACTCATCTTGTGCACATATCTTGAAGGCAGTTGCAGTTGCAGGAGGAAGGAGAAGAGAGGCACATGCTCAGTCTTAGTTCATCTTTGGTGGTTTGGTCTTAGTCTTGGCATTGTATTGGCAATATATTATTGAGGAAGTTTTTGCTGGGTTTTCTCCCCCATGAGGGTTTCCCAGGATAAAATGATGTGTACCTTGTGATTGTGTTTCTTTGAGTGATCCTGTTTATGTTGTTTTTTGGAAATGCATTGAATGCTCATGTAATTTGGAAATAACCTAATAATAACACTAAAACTTAACAAGCAACACCACTTTTCAATTTAGAGTTTGATTTTAAGGTTTTTGTTTTTAATTTTACAAGAATTTAAGGCCATAATGGAAAAATGTTGTAATTTTAACTTTGAAAAAAAAGGAGTGACTCCAGGAGCGCCATTTTTTGACTCAAGGGTTGAATTTGGTGTTTTTAACCAAAAAATATAGGTACTTCGGGCTAGAGTTCTAGTTTTAAGGTCACGGTTCTAGTCAAGTTGGTAGCTATGTTTCAAAGACCTAAATCTCTAAAATGGTATCATATAAGGGTCACATGAAAGATTGAGGTTGGCCTTCCCAAGATCAGATCAACTAGTAAGGATCCGTGGAGATAAGGCTCATCAAGGGTTGAAAGTTTTTAAACTACCATGAATTTCCATGATCCATCCCTCCCAAATTAGAGAAATGGATAATATGTCTTTGTGAAAGGTAGTTTTGTGAGGAAATTAAAGGTTTCTATGTTCCATGAATGGTGGATCTTGGTCCCACCCTTTTAGATCTATGGTGGGTATTTCATCACTATAATAAGGTTCGTTGGTAAAACAAAGGACCTAAACTATTGTGATTGACCTAGTTTACATCCAATGATCCAAATATATGATTCACATTCCATTTCGATGGAGAGTTCTTTTGTGAAATCAAAGAGTGAAAAGTGTTGCAAAAGGTGGATCTATACCCCACTAAGATAGGTCAAGGGCTCAAATTATATCATAGCATGGGCCCTGATTAGGGGAAGGAAGGCTTGAAATGTTGCAAGTGACTAGTATTGAGTTCACCAAGTTATATGTACAATTCAAATTCCATGATGGGATGTGGGGCTTATTGGTGTGAAAAAATGTTAAACTATCGCAAATGACCTAGATTTATCCCGCACAACTTAATCGAGGGATATAATTCAATCATTGGAAGGTGATATCACTAGGGAAAGGAAATGATTAATATTTAACAAATGACTTATATTCCATTGGGATCTCAGATCCATGGCCCTTATGCCACCATGGGGTACCCATCCCCCAATGTTAAATATGAAAGTCCCAATAAGGGAAAGACTATTTGACATTACAGACTCTCAGATCTCCACATTAGTAAGGATTCCACTAAGCCCAAAGATAAATCTCTCCCACTAGTCATAATTCACCATGCCATCTACCACATAAGCAAATTTCTACAATGAAAATACATAAGGTCAAATCAAATTTCATATCTGACATGGTTTTAGATTGATGATTAATGGATTTGGTTGATTGTGAAGTTTGAATATGTAGTTCTTCATCAAGGAGGTATGCCTCTGAAATTTAAAACCACCATAACATGTGGCCTAAACACATGAATTACGAAGGTTAAAAGATGGTTTTCAAAACCACTACTCTTGCCTCTACAAACTTCTAAGGTGGTTTTGTAGGTATTAGTGAATACCTTTTTTAAGGAAGAAAATAATACTCCTCACCATAACATAGATAAAATAAATACAAGACAATTAGCAAGATGATAGTGAATAACACCACAAATCCCCTTCCTCATAGAAATTGATTAATATTTTAGGTTATTTCATGAGAGAGATGGTGAAATAAAGGAGTAAGTCCTATGAACCTATGAATGGATCAAATTTCACCATCTCTCCAAGATCAATATCCCATAAATGATTGACAAGGGTTTCCCCTATAATGTACAATATTACAACATTGCAAGGGAGATCAAAGACAAAAGTTTCACTTATCAATCCAAATCATGACTCACATTAAATCAATAGAAGATCCATTCTTGTGGATTCTATATCTCTACAACCAATAAGATATTTCCTCATGCCCCAACCAATGATGACTATCATACAAAGGTTCCATTCAATTTGTTGATTTGAATCTAATACCCATGCATTAGAGTGGATTCCTACCATTAAATATGAGTTAGTAAATCATTCCTCCATTTCCATGAAATATTTAAGGGTAAGAAAGGCTTTAGCAAGAATGCCTAAAAGGATTGACTTCTCTATAGAAACTTGAAACTTCTAGGCATATTTGAGCTAGTTAGCACTAGAATACTACAATAAGAAAATTAGTACTATAAGTCACAAGGAAGGGAAGATTGCAAGTTTCACCAACAAAGTAACGGGGAGTAGCTGCCATGGCCCATGTGACGTAAATTCAACATTCATGGCCATGCCAAACAAGAAACGGGTTCTCAACTAGGGGTACCAAAGAGAATACTTTTCTCAGCCAAGGGTCTACAGAAGTAATCAATTTTGTCATGGAAGATCAAGGATTAAAAATAATGGTCATAAACTGATATGTTAACCTCCCATTAATGAACTTTTAGAATACGAAATTATGAATTAAATATGAATTTGACAACCCTCCAACCCCCTAAAAACCAAGGGATCGACTATCACACAAGGGATGCAAGCAAAGCCTATAAAAGGAAATTTTCATAGTAGAACAAGGGATCGAGATTTTGATACCATCTGGTTGCCAAATATTTGATTCATTTCCCCTATGTTGGGAGGATCAATCACATTGTTCCTATGTTCTTTGTATTGTCATTCTTTTCTCCTATATAAGAACTAATCTAAGATTTAGGTTTTGGAAAGAAGCAATAAAGGGCCCATTAAAGTGATTTTATAGTCTCGACCCTTGGTGCACTTATTGTATAAATGAATGGTTGTTTTGGATCTAAGAGTTAACTTATAGTCCCCGACATCGAAACTATTGTTTTATAAATGAACTTTTGAATATATTGTGTAATCAAGACCGAGGCAAATTGGACTGGTGAAGTAATAATTTAAGCACGTTATTCATTTCTTCTTCCAATATTTTTATTATATTTTTTGTTGAATGAATTAATGGATCCATGTTTTTCCTTGCCCATTTTTTTTTCCAGTATGTCTATGAATATATAAGCATGATAAAGAATCCCTTATACATTGGGTTAATGAACTCTAATCTCAACAATCTCTAAGTATTTTCCTTTTCACCGTATTTATAGCCAAACATTGGATCAAATTAGTTGTAGGGACTATTTTCATGCACCATTTTCCTTGCAATAAATCTTGATGGAGCTTCATTGAAAAATTTGTTGTAGGGTTATAAACTAGAATGATAACTTTAGGACAATAGAGGGTACCCCCCCTTTGGCTTGAGTATTGGCTCAATGGCCTAAAGTGGTGCAAGAAGGTTCTTTTGCACATAATTTCTCAACATTAATACCTTGAGTGAGAGTGAGGGGGAACAACCTAGAGGACAACATGAGAAGTGGAACCATTGTCAGGGAATCTATCCTGATGTGCAATATAATATTTATTTCCTAGTTAGAGAGGAATAAATCTATTGGAAAAATATATGCATAGTATTCTTGAGTGTTTTAATTTTCTAAGCATAGTGAATTATGACCAACCATAGAGAGAGACCTATATTTTCCTTTAAATATCTGTTGAAAAGTACCTATTTGTAAAAAATAAAGTAAATTATCTAAAAGGTGAATCTACTAAGCATAACTCCACCAGGGAAAGAAGTTACCCTGAAAAGATAGATTCCTAGTCCATTGTTACAAGGTCCAACTCAAAAGTATTCTTGGAGGATTTACTGCCAAACCAAAACCTTGCATGGTAGAAGAGCCAATCATTCCTAAGCATACCTCTAGGTAGGAAACAAGATTCTATTGTTCCATTTTCTACTCCTATTGATAGCTTTGGTAATATTCACTTTGAAGGTATCTAAGGATTTGTGCCATGTCTAGGATATTTTTTTAAGGTAATTGTGTCATACCCTTGTTCATCATTGATAGACATATCCTAGGGGAATTTATCTTTAGATCATTTAAGGAGGTTGAACACCCATTTTTCCCACAAATATCCTTTGGGGAAAAGGAATATTTGAATCCTTGTCTCATCATGTTTTGACTCTGCATCATCTCCTCAATTGCAGTCATCCCTACTCTACAATTTTGTATTCATTGAGGGCCCTCACTTATTATGGGAGGTTCCAGTCAGCCTCAAATATAGAACCCTACCATTCCCATGGCTAGTCCAAACCCTCTTAATACTTGACTTGAAACAAGGTTCAAATCCCTAGACCTACCTCTTTGTTGAGATAGAAACAAACCCCCCACACTATTTTTTACTTTAGTACTCGTTGTAGGATAAATTATCATGGGGCCCTCTTTTTTGTTTGGACTTTTGAACTTCATGGAATTCATGTGTATTTTCTTCTTTATCTTTGAATGATTTAATGCCTTTGAACTTGTAATGTTCCTATCTTTTCTTATTCTACCAAGATCCTTCAAGTTTGATATGTTTTTCTCTTACTCCTTTCACAAGTTTTTTTTTTCCCTTGAAATTCTTTAAGACACTTGTACAAAATTTCTCAGTTTTTCTAATTCATTATTTTTGCTTCTTCGCATTGTTTCACATAGGATTTTACTTTTCTTGTGATATATCCCATTTCACATGGAATTTATTTTCCTATGATGTAGTGCATATTGCACACCTTTTTATTTGGGTCACGACATTTCACATCTTCATAAACTTTTATCCTCACAACAAAGGAAATTTTTCAGGGAATTATTTTCCTCCACCTTTTATCACATCTTCAAATATTTCTATCATTGTGATGTATCACACAATAAATATTTTTCATGTGACATATCACATGAACATAGAAATATTCTTGATGTGACACACTCAAGTGGACTAAGGCTTATCGTAAGCACACAAACGTTTTCTTCAAAATACAATTTTTATTTCAATGTGATACATCACATGGTGATCCAGGTGGATATTGGTAGGAACCCACCTATTCCAACTGGCTCAAAACAGTCTTCTAACAATTTACTATTTTTAGTAGTTTTTTAGTTCCTAAACTTTCGAGGCCATTTTGAGGGCCTATATGAAGTTTTTTCGGGATCGAGCACCTCAATGAGATCCAAAGGCTCTGATTGATCCCCTAAAATGAATCTCCTCTACAATACCTTTCCAACTAGATATTGTGCATCTCAAATGGAGCTCGTATGCCAAAGTTACGCCCTTGGGAAGTTGATACACCAAACTACCCAAAACGAGGTCCACAAAACTATTGGATTTTCATCTTCTAGGGTTAGTGGTTTATACTTTATTTATGTTAAAAATGCCTTTAGAGATTGATTGTAATCATATTATTTTGAATGCAAGTAGTGTCACATCTCTTCTCAAAGATAATCTTCCATCATTCTAGTGAGTCTTTAACTCTGTATTTCTACAATTTTGTACATTTCTCTCATTAATAGAAATTATGTATTATTGTATATTTGTGTGTCTTGTTATATATCGGATATATATATGTTATATTATTAGCTCTCTTGAAATATCTCTTTATATTTTTGTGTTATATCAATGCTCTCATTTCATGCCGAAAATAATCCAGATCACATGGTTACAATATTTGTCTCAATACAATACATCACATAGTTATAATTTTCCTCTCAATGCAATACATTGCATGGAATTGATTTTTCATGCGATACATCACATTTTGCAAAAAATATTTGTGACAAGCCCACTATGAAATTTCAATAAAATAACTTTCTTGCAAAATGGCGATGCGACTTATGATATGACCATTTTCAAAATTTTCATAAAAAGGATTTTAAATGAGAAAAAGGTCATTTTTCAATTTATAAAAAGCACCTATGATTTTATTTTATTTTATTTTCACCATTTGTATTCGAGCATTTGTCGTAAGGACTGAATAAATGTGTAGAACACATCCATAACACCCCAATTACATGATGCACATCACTAGCAACCAACCATCGATTGACAGGTAAGCCTCCTTACAAACATTATAGTTTTTCAAGCATTCCTTGTTTCACTTTTTCTGTTTAAACTTTGGTTAGGAAGACAATAGATCCTGGTCATTTTTCTAAATTCCCTAAAACCACATTTCTATATTTACATGATTATTAGAGGTAATTTCATGCACTTCCCACTAGAAACTAGTTTGTAGTCAACCAAACCCTCCGTCACACTTGTAATTGGGGATTTGATGGGTAGATTCCTCGATGTTGAGAAATATAACCTACACAATGTTCATCCCTATTCACCATTCCTTCTTGGCCAATAATTTTGGTTTTTTAATATTGGTCAACACTACTCAATCTTCACAACCAATTTTCGAGAAGATGGTGTTGCTCCATGTGCATAGGAAGTCAAGTTCCCTCCATCAACTTTTCCCTTCGCTTCCCTTTCTTTCACTCGATGATCCATCAATATATTGCATAGAATTTTATCATATGTGTGACCATGCGACTATAAGGCATAAACATAAGTGGAATATTTTGATTAAAATAGAAAGGATATTTAAGCAAGCTCAAATTATTTCAAGGTGAGATAGTCTATAAATAACATTATTGAAGTTCAAATACCATCCAAGTCCTCAGTGGAAATCCTTTTTTCTTTTTTCCTTCTCTATTCATTCATTGTAAATAAAGAAATACCTCCATGGTAAGATACCAAACACTTTATTTTGGCTTCATCATGAAAACTTATCTTGAATATGACCATTAATAGTAGATATATGTTGGAACTGCACGTGGTTTGCAAGATCCTAGGTTTGATTTATCTATGACCAAAAAAACCCACCAACCACCATCTCTTTCAAAATCACTTTCTTGCATAGATGGAGTCTCACCCAAGGTATCTATTGGGACTGCAAGAACTAGGTTTCTGCAGTAGTGAGGGAATGGGAGGCGATCATTTTGTTCATTCTTCCTTATTATTTTTGTGTGCATAATTCTAACCTTGTTCTATAGTACTTACTTATTGATTCAGATTCACACTATCATCAGATTCCATATTACTGCATAAACTCATTGTTGTAACAGTCATGATTATTGCACAAGAATTAAACATAACATAAATACGATCTACTATGGATCTAGACATAATTCATAAGCAATAACATAAAATACATGTAACATAAGATTCAACGTGGTTCACCCAACTCTGGGCTACATCCACAATAGTTGGATTCTTTATTAGGCGTTTAGTACTGGTTTTAGGCTTGCACACTGTGCTTACAAAGATATATCATCTTTATCTTTCTCTTCTCCTATCCTAGACACTCTGTAGTGCAAGCCTATCTCTCTTTGTATCATCCCTTACATTCAGACATTGATTCTCTCCTTTCCAAGCCTATCCTATCAACCTTCTTACTTACATCCTATCAACCTTCTTACTTACAAGATTTCTCGGTATTTTGGAATAGACTTCACAATACTTTATGAGAATGACCACATGGAGGAACCCCTATTCTCCCAATAGATTACATATTTATACATACAATATAGGGTTTAAAACCCTACTTGGTTCCCCCCAAAACCCTATTACATTGCATGATATCTCCAATTTACTGGTTGTTCGACTAATTTTTTTTTTTTTTTTCCATCTGCATGTTGCTTTTGCACTCTGACTACTTGTTCTTCCTTCTTTTGCATGTCCTTTGATCTTTAGCCTGTCAAGTTGTCATCCTTCCTTTTCACCCTCTTTATTCTTCTTTATTCTTATCTTTGATTTATTACCTATTTCATTCCACTTACTATGCATTCTCCTAATGGATGCACCTTAGTTGCGCACTCCCTAGTCTTTCTTCTTCTCCTCTATGCATCTCTTCTGCACACTTCTATACTTAATATTTTCCCCAAAATTGTATTCCAAAACTACCTATCCAACAGGCCCCCAACACTCACCTATTTCTCGTCCCGATCCACTCAAGCCTATTTCCTGCTCCATGCCGAAATGAAATTTTGGGAGGCTACCTTAGTTACCTCCACTTCCTTGAGTATCATTGCCTCTATTTTCGTGATCTCTTCACCCCCCTGCACAGTAAATCCTGTAAGTTTCTCTTCTATCCCTTGGGCTGCTTGCTTGACCTTGCCTTGCGTAGTGGCCAATTCACCGATCACCCTTACTGCTTCTTCTTGTAATTTTCTAAGTCCCTGTTGCAGGATCTTTTACTGGTCCCTCATTTTCTCCACTTCCACGTACAACTGTCTCTGTGCCAAAATTTTTGTCATACATTCTGCCGGTGGAAGTGTAACGACCCTTTCTGAAGCTTATTGTGCATGTTCTGGCACTTCTCTTAACTTGGCCCCTACAACCTTCATCTCAGGACCTTCTACTAATTTCATCCAAATATGTGTGTTCTCTTCACAAAGTTTGGTGCATTCTCCTTCTGTCTTCTTTAAATTAGCGACTGTTGTCATCACCATTCTTTCTCTGACTTCCGACGATGTGTCTGACACACTTCACAGTTGTAGATATTATATATGTGATCGAAGGCCCTTGATTAATTCATCTATCTTCAACACTTTTTATTCCATAGTATCTTCTATTGCTATGGTGACTTCCAGAATAACCTTGTATAGATTTTGGACAGTTGCTTGTGTTTTCTACACTATGTTTTCATCTTTTTCCTTCTCCTTGATGGATTTCCTTACCTTTTTCTCTGCCTCGTTCTTTTCTTTTATTGCTTCCTCCACTCAGCCTTTGAATTATTTCTTTTGTTGGAGCACAACGCCATATTGTTGTTGCAGTTGATATCTTTCATCCATCATCTTCATGAGCATCTGATGTGCTTCCTCGACTATGTTATTAATCTCTTGCAGTAAGCCTATCTACAAGTCTTATAGTATTTGTATTGTATCCTTGATACCACTATGTTAAAGAGTCCCAACACGTCCACCTTCTATTTTAACTCAACCATTAGAATTTCCAGTGCATCCACCTCAATATGAAGTATTATATGCCCAGTTTCTAGTTGTGTTAAGGACAGGTGTGCACTCTCTGCTTCCTTCCCTGGAATAATGGATGGTCCTCCCTTCGTTCTGATCTCTTTTTCTAGGCTATCAGCTGCTAATAGTTGTTGGAGTGTTGTCAACTAATATTTCACTCTCTTATGTTTCTCTTATTGCTTCCTGGTTGCTTCCTCCATTATCTCTTCCACAACATCCTGTACCTGGTAGCCTATGTGATCCATATCATCATTATTTAGTGTATAAATTGGGGTTTATCTGTGCACCTTAGCATTTTTGTGTGTCCCTCTTTCTTGTTATTTCACCTTATCCTTTTGTTTGACTCCTATTGTGGGGACCATCTGTTGATCTTTTGTTCGAGATGGGCCAGGAATATCTCCTGCACCATTCGTCTGATCATTTCCCTGCTCATCATCTGGTTCATCATCACTCTTATCTTTCTCTCCTTCCTCTTTTGGTTGCCCTATTTTATTTACTGGGATTTTCTAGCCATATTCCCAGTCATTCACTATAAAACACATGTCCTCTTTCATAAACCTGTAATTGGTGGGAAACCACTGGGGCATTGGGTCCTTCTTGGCTTGCACATACATGTGGTGCATGTATTGTTAAGAACCAAATATCAAAATAGCATAAAAAAATCAAAATAAGTACTCAACGTCTTGAGAAAGAGATAAATTCATATAATAAGACTCTTCTAGAGGGAAACCTTCTTATACATCATATGAATCAAAAATTACGATATGATTCCGAATGAAAAGGTCTCCTTGGTATATATAGGAGACTAGGATGTACAATTACAACTAATGGACCCAAGACGACATAAATAAAATAACAATACTAATGTAATATGCCCCAATTAATGGGTAATGTGCCATGAATTAGGGATTAACATGCCCCTCCCCTTCAGACAAGTGTTGTCCTCAACACTTGAGTAGTTCTAGATGCTTCTGTATAAAAGACTCATCTTCCCATGTGGAATCTTCAGCAAGTAATTTCTTCCACTTAATGAGATACTTTGAAATTTATATATTCCTCAGCTGGCGAATTCTTGTGTTAGTGATAGCTTCAAGCTCCAATTTTCCTTCCTTGTCAAGTTTTGGAAATATAGTTTGAACTGAGATCTTGTCACCTATAACCTTCTTTAATCATGAAACATAGAAAACAGGGTGTACTCGCGAAGATGCAAGCAACTCCAATTTGTCTGCCATAGTACCAATATTTTTCAATACCTTATAAGGGCCATAGTACTTTTGTGATAATTTATCATCCTTATTAGCTTGCTTGAGGGACATCTGTTTGTATGGTTGTAGTCTTAAAAATATCCAATCCCCTTCTTCAAAACTTCTTTCACTACGATGTTGATTTGCTTGTTGTTTCATGCGATTTTGTGCCATGGTAAGGATGTCCTTTAAGAGTTGGAGAACTTTTTGTTGATGCTCGATGTGATGTTCCATTTTTTATTTTTGTAAATAAAGGTGGAGCCTTATATTAATACCAACTGAAATCTTACAAAAACCTTCATCCTATCAACATTCAAAGAGATAACAACGGAAGGTGGAGCTGCTGGTAACCAGATTACAATGCTTTTCATGGTTTTCACCTTTTTCAAGACTTCTCGTATCATGATTTTGCGACCTTGGAGGATTGATGCATCCATACTCTAGACTCCCAATAGCCTAAGTCCTGAAACCTTCTTGCATTGGAACAATGGGCCCAGATCGACGGTGCCAAATACCTGTATAGCGAACGGTCCAGATTCTCTCCCTTTTTTCGTGACTTCATGTATCACGACTGAGAAAATTTGGAGGATAGCTACCTCCATTCTCTAGATTCCCGATAACCAATGTCTCGAAATATCCTCACCTCAGAACAGTGGGCCTAGATCGATGGTGTTGAGTACCCGAGTACCCATATAGTCAACGGTCCAAATTCTCTCACTTTTTTCGCGACTTCACGTATCGCAACTTTGCGACTTTGGAGGATATCTTCCTCCACGCTCTGGACTCTCGATAACCGAAGTCCCAAAATATTACCACATTGGAATGGTGGGCCCATATCAACAGTTCAGAGTGCCTATTGAAACAAAATTCTTGATTCTCCTCCATTTTTCACGCCTTCACTTATCGCAACTTCGTGACTCTCAAACACGGCTCCCACCATGCGCTAGACTCCCGAAAGTTGCATTCTCGAAATCCTCTATCAGTTGCTTATCATATGTGCTATCATTTACGGGAACCCTCTCTCTTGAGATTCTGATCATTTCTAACTTGGAAGAAATATTGAGTGATCGAGGATGTCACCATGTTCGGGTTAGGTTCGTCCAGTTGGGAAAGATCTTTGCATTGGAGCCAGAGGGGTGAGCTTTGTGACTTCCTAGAGTTATGGAAATTGATCTGCTACATTGAGTCAACTCGTACATTGGCCAGTCTGTCTACAACTTTTTTTGCACTTCACCGAATGTGAAAAGGGGTAATAGTTAGAGCAGGGCTGAGAAGTGTCTGGAAGTTGTAAAGAGGGCCTAGGAGGCACCAAATGGGAGTGATTTTCCCTAGATATCTTCCATTCAATATTTTTGTAACCAAGTTGACTATCATTTTGGAGTCTCCTTCAACGATCAGATAGGTTAGGTTTTGATCTAAATCCATTTGCACTCCTTTGAGAAGACCCCAAATTTCTGCTGAATTGTTGGTGTCGCATCCGAGATATTCTATAGTGATGCTTTGGATTTGGCCCGAGTTGTTTCTTATGACCGCTCCATAGCTAGATCGCCTTGAATTTCCTTTTAAAGCTCCATAAAAGTTGACTTTATGGAATACAAGCGGGGGGGGGAGGGAGGGGAACCACTTGGAGAGACATAAGTTTTTTGAAAAAAGGCAACACTGCTGAGGAGGGATGGAGTGAGAAAACAAGAAGCCCCAAGAGTTAAGGAGAAAGAGCTCACTTGGGCCAGTGGGGAAATCTGCCTGGGTCCATAGATGAAGCTGAAGAGTTTCCTGGATGTGAGAGAGGATTGTGTTCCAGAGGAGGGTGGGGGGAGAGGGATGGGAGTGAAAGATTCTTTTGTTCCTCTCTTTCCATAGTTTCCAAACTATGAAGTCGAGTAAGAGTTGTCAGGTTCTGTTTAGGATAGGAATTTTGAAGGAATCGAAGCCCCAATCCCTAATTGTGCTTGTGATGTTGTTCTTATCTCATTTGGTTCTTCTCATGAGCTAAGAGGCTTGGTTCTAGATGTCCTCATTGAGTGGGAAGTTTTTTAGGAGGTGCTCCATGGTTTATTCTTGGAGATGGAAGAGATGGAAAATCGAGGGGCAGATGAAGCTGATTCTTTGAATATTTTCCCAAGTTAAGATCTTGTTCTATAGAAGAAGCTAGATTAAAGTAGAGATTTTGGGCCAAAGTTTTGATTTCCAAATGTTAATCTAGATGTTGTCCTTTTGAAGATTTTGGAATTTTTCCTGTAGAGTGTATCCCTCTTTGAGAGTGAAGCTACCATGAGGTGTGTATCCTCCTTTGAGAATGTCTTGATCTGTTCTTTTCCAAATTTTCCTTTGAGATGTTGCTTGTTTCCAATGTTGTAGGTCACA
>SNQJ01S0117175.1:1131-14631 GCA_010110895.2 Picea sitchensis
CCACCCCCTTATCAACAACCATACCCTGTTGCTATACCTCCACCCATCAGTGGACCACCACCGACACCTCCCATACATACACCTATTCCCACAAATAGTGGTACTCCCTCAACATCAGCTTATAGTACTAGTGAAAGCACTACGCCTTCCTATATACCTTATGGATCGGTACCACCACAAAATCCATACTTCCCATTTCCTAGTCCTCCAGAACCCATGGCTCCCCCACATCCTCATGCGGGGGTAAATTTTGTTCAACCTTCTGCTGCTCAACAATACCAAAGTTTTGAACAGTTGAATATAGCCAACCCAACTCAGCCATCGAACAATGCTAAGAAGAAAGGACGGAACATGAATAACAACAACCCAGGTCAAGGCGGGAATCAACCCCCACAACACCAACCCACTGGGGGCAATCAGAACCAAGGGAACCCAAACCCACAAGGGGGCAATAATAACAAATGCCAAGGACGAAATAATGTTAAAACCATCTTCCCTTGTGCCCTTTGTGGTGAATTCGGTCATTACACTCACCATTTCCCCCAGATCATTTGATTTCAAACGGTTGAAAGACTCAGGTAGTCTTCCCCATTCTCCTGCACAACCTGCCCCTCAACAGGCACCACAACAATACGTGCACCAACCCCCTCCTGCCGTGCTGCAAAATCATATTCGACATCAAGGTGTGATAAACACCCAACAGGACACACAACATCCCCCACCTGAGGTGGGACAATACCTCAACCCCAACAATCCAGCAGAGCGTACAATTCTCCTCACCAGTGAGGAAGAAATATTTCTGCAAATGCGTAATCATCGGTATCATGCACCCGCTGAGTCTACTCCCATCTCTCCAGAGATAAACCCTACATCGATGGGACCCCCGTTGGTGATCCCTCGCCCTTCCGCCGAGCCACCACTACGCATCCCCTTGCGCAGGAATGACCACAACCCACAGGCTAGGGCAGCTCATTACTATAGCTTGGTAGACGACTTAGCGCAATCCCTGGCTGCCATGTCAGTCTTGGAAGTCCTCCAGACTTGTCCTACTCAGCGAAAATCACTACTTTCCGCCTTGGGGGTAGTCGACCCTACAGATAGTAGGTTTCGAACTCTGCAGATAGTTTGACTAGTATAGTTGGCTTATGGTATAACCCTAGATAGTAGGTTTCGAACTCTGCACATAGATTTTTTTTTTTGTATTAGTATGGGTCTTTTGGTTTGAAATACATTGATATTATGTTGGGGATTGGACCTGGTTTCCTTTTTTGGTATGTCCCCTCGACTTGACTGTAACATTTTGTGAATATAATAGAATACCCTGATGTTTTTTAGCTTAAAAAAATATTTAACTAATTAAAATACAACTCTGATTATATTTGGTAAGGTGAGAGGGCAATGGAGGAAGATATAGTGGATTATTATGAAGACCCTCTCAAAAGGTAAAAAATATTTGGGTATTCCAATATAGTTGATGTCAAGAAAGGAGATGAGAGTGGTGACAATTTGGCATCTTTTGTTAACGGGGATGTTTTAGAGATCAACACTCCTAGGAACCATAATATCCTAAATACCTTAGAATTGACTTCTAAATATCTCCTTGTTTAGGAAAAGGTATGAAGAACCTTACTCAATCATTTTCAAATCTTGCTAGGCTAAGGGCAATATAGTTGGGAATGTTACCCAGGGTTTATAGCCTTTAATTCAAAACAATCTCTTAATCCAAAGGTAATATGTACTAGGGACTAAGGCTGTTTTTATATGTCATATGTAACTGTAAAAAAAAAGAAAAGAAGTGGAGATATACATAAGTGTGTACAGGAAAAGAGACGAGAATAAAAGTAAAATCTAAACAATATCATAAGATATGCACGTGACACTGAAATCAGAACACTGATTTTTTTTGTATTAATTTCATTTTGAAATACAAAGCGAAATTCTCTTCACAAACCCTCAGATTTAGAAGCCTATGATGGAAACCATACAAAAAGACTCAGACAACAAAAGAAACTGAAGATAAAGATATGGATCAACTTGCCATAAAAGTGTTGTCACTTGAGTCTACAAAATATCCTTTATCAGTTATGAAATCTAATCCATAAACAAACAAGAACACACAGACTACCAAAGAAGATCATAACCTTTAGAAACAAGCTTTTGAAAGATATGATTCAGTTTTGAATCCTACTTCCTTCAATAAGACCCTGTTGTCATCAAGATGGTTTAGCTTTCTAGTAAACTCAGAATGAATGAAGAAAAATAAATATCTCACAAGTATAAAGCATACCTTATATAAGAAGTTCTCCTTCTGTTCTCTCCTCCATTTGTCTCTTCTTTTGATTGAGATTTTATTCTTCTTCAAAACAAGTTATGGTAGTTCAACTACCTTTCCTTTGTTAAGCTTTAGTTAGCTTAACCACTAGTTTGAGACAAATAGATAATAATAAATATGGGTCTATTAAATAATAACTAAATAGGTGGGACCCCTAATCTCTTTGTTAAATTTTAACAAAATATGACTCCTCCTTGTTACTCCCTTTTTATTGACTTCAATAATCAACATAATGTGAAATATAATAACCCAAGATATGCTTCGACATTTTCCTTGTAACTCCCACACACACACACACACACACACACACACACACACACACACATATATTTGTATGTAACAAAAATACAGTATGACTGTTGACCAAAAATAGGATAATATCCACACTGTCCAAAACATTCTGTCTAAATATATGCTTTCTATCCAAAACAAACAACTTGTTACCATGCCAATAACAACATCAAAATCCGTATTTGCTATGAGAGGCGGCTTGCCTCTTTCCACTACTTCCCTCTTTTGATCTTTCTATTACAACCTTAGGCTAATTGGAACATTGAGGATGGATCTCGCTGATGAGATGGGAGTAATTTTGTTTGATGTGAATATGGGAGGATATCGATTCAGAGGAATTTTTGGAAGAGTTAGGGGAATTGGCCACTTTTTTCCCTTTTTCAATCTCTGGTTTGGGTATGGTGGTTTTGAGCCTTTTGCTTGCATGTGAGGACTGTAAAGGAGAAACGATGTGATCAACTTGGGAATTTGGATTGAATGGCGGTGGAGGAGGAGGTAATAGAAACGATACTATAGGCCAACCATTATGATGTGCAATAGGATGATGGATGAGCTCTTTCCAACCATCATTGGCAGGTGGTTCTGGCTGCATAGAAACGTGAGGAGGAACACAGATACCAGACAAATGGTTATTTTCATCCATGCACAAAGACTCATTGCTTGTCGAGGAATGAGAGGAAATGAAATATATGAATAATACTGCATGGTGTCTTGGAGAAGAGGGTAAGAGGTAAGGCACAGTCTCAGGTGTAGAAAAACATCGCCTCTTCCCCTGTGAATCTCCATGGAAATATCCAGGATGAAAATACTCCTGCTTTGAAGAATGAACCTCTGACTACTCTACGGTGGCCATGTATTGGTATTCCTCAAAATCTAAGCACAATGGTTGGAAGTCCTAATAAAACAAATCTGCATCCTGAAAAGGGTATGTACCAAAGGATGACTGAAAAATGCTTTGAGTATATTGTGTCAATTCATCCTTGAAGGGGCAGAACAAATCTGTAACCATATCATCACCAAGCTGCCAAAAATCTGAGTCATATACGTATTAGGATCACTCCTCTGATGATGAAACCCCCTCTGCCTGAGAGCTACCCTCAATGTCATAAATGGGGCTCTATAAAGTTTGAGACAACTAAGATCCTATCTGTGTCTTCCAGTCTGTATGAAAGTCTCTATAGGCTCATCAATCATATCGAAGGGTACTTTTATAAGACCATCAATATGAATGACCATATTTTCATCTTTGTGTGTAGGAGGAGAAGAGACATGGATGTATTCAACTGGACCTTCAAATTCTTCATCATCGAGACTGATCGCTTCTTCAACATTAGGAGGTAAACAAGGTTGGACAACCTCGCCTTCATCAAGCATGATCAAAGATGGAGGTGCCTCAATATTTTGTGCCTTATCATAATTATTCTTTCTTTTTATAGACAATCTCGTCCATCACCTCTTCATCACAAGAGGCTTGATTCTGAGTGCATAGTTCTTTGCTTGCTTTTCTTCAAGGGGATCTATCATATCAAAGTTTTCCTCCGATAATTCTTCATTTTCAAGGTCATGGAATAAATCATCATCATCAATGTATTTGAAAGGGTCACAACTCATTGTGTTCTCTTCTTTATGGTTTTCTTCATATGTCTGTTCTTCGAATACTTCTTCATCGTCAAGGGTAAGAAATAATTCTCTAATGCGATTCATCATCTCTTTAGCAACTTTATTAGCATCCTTCTCCTTTTCCATCTATAAAAATTCCATTGTTGAGTCACAACAATTTCTGGATGAGGGTTCATTCCATGGTTCCATAGTTCCATTGAATGAAAAGACATCTCAAAGGAGTCGCCAGGTAAGATTAAATCTCACCAAAGGAGGAAAAGGGGAAAGAGGGAAAGGTGGGTTCATGGAAGGTGGAGTCACCATATGAGCGTCAATATGAGCTCATCAAGAAAAAGGGAAGGTGAACATCCCTTAGGTGGAGTTGGTATGCAAGCTAAGGGAAAGGATTTGGGATAACTTACCAAAGTGTCGTTAAGGTACAAAGAAGATTCAAAATCTTCCCCAACAACGACGCCAAAATGTTATAGCACAAGTTTTAGGTTGGGAAAATCCCAACCCAACCACAAAAGCAAGTGCTATAAATGGGGAATCCTACACCCAATGTCACCTTGATGTAGGTCCTGCACTTCAAGGGTGACTAGGTCACTCTAGGGAGGTGATCTCGGTGATCCTAAGGGGAATGAGATGGGGATGGATGGATATGGAATTGGCCCCCCTAGAGGTCAAGTCTAAATGGAGTGATATGTGAAGGGAGATACCTTGTAGATCAAGAAAAAGTTACCCCAAAGATGTGATACTTCTCTGGATGATTGTACCTGCTCGAGACACAAGAAAATCCAACTTGCAATGATATATGTTAGTATGGATCAACAAGTTAATCTTGCTGTTCCTAGTTTGAAGCAATGGAAAACAAATTATATGAAATATAAGGCATCTAAATCAACATATAAAAGCATAAGATTAACCAATGATATTATCAATGAGTTAGGCAATCAATTGTAAATGAAATATGGCACTTTGAGGATGAATAAAGCAAGCTGTTGTAACATGTATATTTCTGCAGAAAATTGCAGCCGTGTAATAAACCCAAAAATTCCCTAATTTTGCCATATAATTTTTTTTTTTGTATGGGATATATCCCTCCCAGTTCATTCTTATTTATTTATTTTTGAAAGAAAGGTCCTTCTTTCCTATTACTGTATTATTTTTGAACAACTTACATTCCTATACCAATTTAACTTGCCATGGTTAGAAGGTTTGCCAAGGTGACCCACTACGGACTCGACGATTTACTTGATGTCAACTTATTTCCATGTACATGGTCTCCATAATAAAAGACTTAGGAATTACATTCCATAATATTTAACTCACACGACTAGCATATAAGATCAGGTTTCGAGTCTAGCCCACAGTGGTAACTAGGGTTTTAGTGTCGACTCTGAGCCTGTTCCTTAACAGAGGTTGAGTAACTACTTCCTTTAACGATCTTCGTCTTAACTAGATAGTACTCCAGTAAGCCTTTCTAATGATAGGTTTATGGTAACAAATACATTTATGGGGTACCAATCTTCCACTTGCTCGGTACTTGAAGGATTAACTTACTCTGCCATTTCTTGATGTGAAACGCTAGTCGACTGTCAGAGATAATAAAGGTTCGTATCTACCATTTAATGTTAGTTCTATGTATGCAATTTTCGAAAATCCTCACCTGGCAATTTTGTCTGTTCTGGTAATGCCAACTTGGTCCTCATCACATGTCTCCCTCGTCCTTCATACCTTCGACATTTAAGTGAGTAATTAAAGTTCTTCCTAGGGTTTTTCAATGTCCTACTAGCCCACTATCGAGCCCCTTTCGAGAGATTCTACGCATTCTTGTTCTTCCATGAGTCATATCGATTTTTCGGAAAGACGTTACCTGGCGGAACGATATGAACAGTTGCTACTCTGGTAAGTTTATACTATCCTAGATTCTGGTTTTTGAATATGGTTATGTTCTCCTTCATGCTGATGGCCATCTATGATAATTCTCCACTGATGGCCGTAAGGATTTTGGTTTGGTAGGTGTACCGTGGGCAGGGCTGTTTTGGCGGTGGTGGAAATAATAACCAGGAATGGTTTGGTCGACTCCCATTGAATAGGTAACAAGTTGCTCTGCTAAATTACTCAACCGTTTATCCCCTTTAAGAATTCCTGCAAGTCGCTCCTGTGTCCTGACTTATAATAGCCCAATTTGATGATGTACATGGATAAAAGAGTATAGGGAATTCTCGTTAGTCATAGAAGTTATCCTTGTTCCTCCCTGCGTCCATGACCGATACCCTAGTAAAGTGTCGATAAGAAAGGAAGGTCCTATAGGGTAAAAAAAGAAAGCCCCACACTATAGTCTGTGTGTTATACTTTGTTCAACAACAAAAAATCTTTCTGAGTTTTTATAAGGGTTTTCTATGTTTTGGAGGTCCTGTCCATACTGGGTTTCATTTTCAAGTAAACCTACCGCCTGGTAGACCTCCATATCCGCTAGTGGTCGATACTGTAGTTTCTCCCTTCCAAATGTATGTAATTACCCTCTAGTAAAAAATGCGTATCTTTACTTATTTGCAAGTTACTTACGACAGTCACTGTTTAAGTCTGTAACTATAATGGTATGACGTTTTTTTCTTTCTTTCTTTTGTTTACTATTCTTCTCTCCTGTTAGTACCCTTTATAGTATGCGTACCAAAATCCCTTCGCAGCTTGGCATTTGGTAAAAGAATTAAAAAATGGTTTCTCTGTTGTAGACTTGCATATTACGTAGTCACCTGTTCTGTTCTTTCGATTCTGCAAGGTTATAGTATTGTTATTCTTTCTTACTTATTTCTGAGAATTGGCATTTTATGAGAGTTGTGACCAAATCTAATGATGGGCCCCTTCCTTTTGCTGCGAGGGTACCCATCAGGTCTTTAAGCTCACTTCTCCTCTCCCCAGGCATCGACGACTCGATTTAAGGATGGCAATGCTTCATGCCCATGCGAGATAAGTATTTTGTTTTACAGAAGTATTTTCGTTATTTATAAGATCCATTTCTCAATTAAGATTTTTCATTAATAAAGGAAAACACATCTCGTCCTTTGCAGGTTTGTAGGGTTACTATGTTGGTGTTGGACCACGCCTTGTACAAGAAAGGTACTCGGTTTCCTCTTTAAGCTCTTGGAAAATAGCCTTGCTTTCTGGGCATAGATAAGATTTAGAATTGTAAAGTAGGTTATCAGATTTTAAAGATGGTCGTATCGCTACTATTGTAACTTCAAAGATTAATTAAGGGCAAGGCCCCTCAAAATTCCAGTACTGTGTAATAGGGTTTAAAGCAGAGTTATACTTTTACTCCCAGAGTTGACCATCGACTTGGAGGGAAAATGGATTGGTTTCTCTCTTCCAGCGTACTGGGTCTGTTTATACATTTAATCTTAGAATTCAATAAAATCATGTAATTATATCTGTCAAGGTCCCGTATTGTAATCTATGTTTATTTCCATAGCTTTAATCCTTCAATTTTACTGTAGTGAATTTTGTCTGTAACGTAAACTGGGATATGGTTACATAATGTACCCCTTTTTGTTCTCTTTAAATACTAGCAGGTAATTTGACTTTCCGAATTATGTTTGAGGTTACTTGAAATATATATATTTTTTTTCGGAGTGTTGTGTATGATAAGGGCATTCTGGTTGTAATATTTGGTTATTAAAGGTATACAGTAAAATTATAACCATTATACTATACTTGTCGTTCTTACTCGAGAACCATGATTTCGTAGATACAAAGATGTTATAACAGTTACCCTAAATTTTCGTGGAAAGTATAAAACATATGTGTATCTATATATAGATCCCGATTTCTTTCGAAAGAAAACAACTCTTGGAACATGTTCATAAACTACATACTGTACAGGAATTTAAATTTCTGATTCAAGTATAGTATACAGTTGGTGGGGAGTCTTAGTACCGATTAGACAAAGTTCCCTTTAAAAGTTACATATTTAACCATGATGTGGGTACAGTTTTCGATCGATGCCTATAGTTAAACCTGTAAGGTCGATCCTACAGTTTCACCCAAAAGTTAATCTGTTAACCCAGATTTATACTGCAATATTCTATCAGTCATTAATTTTTAATCTTGCTATGTCCTATAAAAAGTGTCCCATAAAATAGTTTGTTATTTCCATTCTACATCTATCACGGATGAAGTCCTCAATCGTTGTATCAGTCCATTCATCACAGTATTAACATTGTCCTTATGACAGATAATCCTGCTATGCTACTACAGTTTATCATATTACTATAAATGGAAAATTATACAACATATTTCATCCATAGAATTACTTCGATATAGAATTAACATATACAATTCGTCAGTATAAATGATCATTCAAAACAGAGAAGGAGTGGATCAACATATCTAAATTCAGTTCACAGAAAGACAAAGGAACAACCACGTTCCTCCCAAATACAGAATAGGCAGCCAAAATCAATTGCCCAATTCACCCCCTAGCCTGACCATGAATCCATGAGGGCGAACTTGGAAAAAAACTCCTCCTCAGAAATGTCTTTCAATTCCAGCAAATTCCTCTTGCCTCACACTCGCTCAGTAGTGTTCATAACAGCAAGGAAAAACAATAGTCTATTTTCCCAGCATACTTGGCAGCGTCCTGCCTCCTCACATATGCTATTTATCAATTTGCCTAGGTCTTTTCCCTCCTTTTGGAATTTTCGCAGCTTTCTAAATCACAAATTTTCAGGGGCTGCCAATGGCCAAATTACTGATTTTCCACTTGTAACAATCAACCCAGGGGTAGTTCCAACATGTTCCCCACTCATGGAGTCATGGTCAACTAAATTTAACATGGTTGTTCCATTTGTCCTCCTGTAATCAATATAAAATATTCTGTTTTCATACAAGTGTCAAAGTCAATTAGTTAGTTGGGTCAAATCAGGTCTCTACCCAACAATCATAATAATTAATTACAGTTATCAAATTCGAAATTCGAAATTTCCATAAATGGCAAAAATTTTCCAAATTCGAATTTACCAAAAACGGAAATGAATTTCCAGAAATTTTAAATTCCAAAAATATTTTTTTGGGGGATGTCACATCCTTTCCCCCTTCAGTAAAAACACTATCCTCAGTGTTCGTTCCTTTCTTGGAATAGGATTGGATGAGATTTCCGCAAATCTCCCTCCAACTCGCAAGTGGCCTCCTCAGGACTAAAGTTCTTCCATTGCACCTTTACCTGAGCGAAAACTCTGTTCTGAAGTGCTATTTCTCTCCTCTCCAGAATGCCTAGGGGTTCCACATGGAATTCTCCTTCGGGTTCCACCTGCACCAAGTTCCAATCAATCATATGAGTAGGGTCATGAATATACTTTTTCAACAAGGAAACATGAAATACATTATGAATTCTTAGATTAGCTGGAAGTGCAAGTTGATATGCTACATGTCCAATTCAAGCTAGTATCTCGAAGGGCCCACAAAACCTGGGTGCCAGCTTGGCACAGTTCCCTAACTTCAACGAACTTTTCGTGCTTTGACCTTCAAATAAACATGGTCTCCCACTTGAAATTCCAAGTGTCTTCTTTTCTGATCTGCATAGCTCTTTTGTCTGTCCTGTGCTTCTTTCAAGTTCTGTTGTACCTTTCTTACCATGTTCTCCATTTCTTGGAGCATCTCTGGTCCAACCATGAGTTTGTCAGCCGGGTTATCCTAGCTAATTGGAGTCGTACACTTTCTTCCGTACAATATTTCGAAAGGGCTCAACTTAGCCAAAGTTTGGTACCCATTGTTATATGCAAATTCTACCAAGTGCAGATAGTCTTCCCACTTGTTTGGTTTCGTTCTTACGTACATGTAGAGCATATCCTCTACGATTTGATTTGTCCTTTCAGTCTGTCCATCCATTTGTGGATGATAACTCATACTGAAATTCAAGTTAGTATTTAGCTTTGCAAACAATTCATTCCAAAAAGCGGATGTGAATTTTACGTCTCTATCTGAAATCACCATTTCAGGAATACCATGCAGTCTAAAAATTTCTTTCATGAATATTTCAGCAATGTTTATAGCTTTAAAAATAGACTTTACAGGAATAAAGTGTGCAGACTTACTGAGTTTATCAATTACAACCATAATAGAATCATTTTGTTTCTGAGTTTTAGGCAAACCTGTTATAAAATCCAGTGATATGGTCTCCCACTTCCATTCCGATACTGGTAATGGCTGTAATAGGCTGGCTGGATGCTGGTGCTCGACCTTAACCTGCTGACAATCTTGGCACCTAGCCAAGTATTCTGCTGTTTCTCCCTTCATATTAGGCTAATAAAATAGTTTTCTAAGTGTTGTTATCGTTTTCTGGTAACCTGGATGGCCAGAATACGGTTTCTTATGCACTTCGTCCAAGACTGTTAATTTTAACTCTGCATAATCTGGTAAGTAAACCCTGTTTTTAAATCATAGTAGTACCTTCTTATCGATACTTAGATCCAGTTTATCTAAGTTTGCGGTATCGTTCTATAATTCTGCCATTACCTTAGTGTAATTCCCGTCGTTAATACCTGCTGTCTTTATTCTTTGTTCCAAATCACTTTTTGCCCTGTTGATATTTATCTCAAATAACCCATGGACTCTTCTGCTTAAAGCATCTGCTACTTTATTTTCCTTACCCTTGATATGTCTGACCTCGAAGTCGAATTCGCTCAAGAAGGCTAGCCACCTTGCTTGTCTTGCATTAAGATCTAGTTAGTTAAACATATATTTCACCCCGCTATTATCCGTTAATAGTAGGAATTTTATACCCATTATGTAGTGTCGCCACATTTTTAAGGCGTGTATTACTGCTACCAATTCTAAGTCATGAGTGACATAATTTTGCTCGTATTCTTTTAATTTTCGGGACTCATAACAAATAACGTGTCCTTCCCGAGTTAGGACACCACCTAGTCCTTCTTTACTTGCATCCACACATACGGTGAAGTCTTTATCGGGGTCTGCTACCTTCAATATGGGTGCAGTTGTCAATAATCCCTTCAGTTTGTTAAAACTATATTGACACTTCTCTGACCAGTTAAACTTGGTTCCTTTATTTTGTAATGATGTGATAGGGTAGGCTATCTTGGAAAACCCTTCTATAAACCTGCAGTAATATCTGGTGATTCCCATGAACAACCGTATATCCACTACATCTTTAGGCACCGACCATTCCATAATGGATTTTGTCTTTTCCGGGTCTACGACAATGCCTTCTGCTGGAATTACATGTCATAGATATTGTATTTCTTTTTGATAGAAGTCACACTTGTCAAATTTGGCGTACAGTTTGTGTTTCCTCAACGTTTGCAAAACTATTCTTAAGTGTTCATCATGTTCCTCTTCTGTTTTTGAATAGACCAGAATATCGTCGATAAATACTACCATGAACTTGTCTAAGTACTGACTGAAAATACTGTTCATCAGACACATAAACGTGGCTGGTGCGTTAGTGAGTCCAAAAGGTATGACTACGAAATCGTAGTGTCCATATCTCATTCGAAAAACTGTTTTGTTCATGTCCTCGTCTTTTATCCTAACTTGATGATAACCGGATCATAAATCCAACTTTGAAAATATCTTGGCCCCACCTACTTGATCGAACAGATCATTTATCCTTGGTAAGGGGTATTTGTTCTTAATGGTCATTTTGTCCAGTTGTCTATAATCGATACATAGTCTTAGAGTACCGTCTTTCTTTTTCACAAAGAGGACTGGTGCCCCCCAGGACGAAATGCTCGGTCTGATATACTCTTTGTTCAACAATTCCTGTAATTGTATTCTTAATTCTGTCAGTTCTAGTAGACTCATTCGGTAAGGTGCTTTTGAGATAGGGGCTGAGCCGGGTAGTAGGTCTATGGAGAAGTCTATTTCCCTTCTAGGAGGTAATTCTGGTATCTCATCCACAAACATGTCTCTGAATTCACGTAAGACAACAAAGTCTTCTAACTTTGGCTTATCTTCTTTTTCTAGTAGATTCGTCCCTTGGATGGCATAAACCTGACATCCCTTTCTAATACATTTCTTGAATTGCATCGCTGAAACTTGTCTGACTGATACAGGTTTTGGTATGCCTTGGGCTATTCTAATGGTGCCAAAATCATCTTTATAGCTAAGTATCTTTGTATAACAGTCTAGTATTTCTTTGTGTTGTTCCAACCAATCCATCCCGATAATCATATCGTAGGAGCCTAGTGGTAGGATATTCAGATTTGCTCTTATATTTTGACCATCTAAACTGAATTCAAAATCCGAAACAAAGTCAACTACTTTCCTTTTAGTACCAGTTGCTAATTGTACATCCCAAGATTTTGCGTGCTTCAGTTTCTTAAGTTTATTTGACGCCACCACATCAGGAGTAATATAACTTAACGTAGCTCCAGGGTCAATTAAAACAGAAATTTGAGTGTTATTGATTTTACCTTCGATTTCTACCATCAAGGACTGGTGGTTAGATTGCCGACCATCTATGGTCGCATTTATCCGATGCAGGCTTCTACCCACGTCTCCCACCATCGAGGCTTCTTGCAAATTATGAAAAACAGTTCTGTTTGCTGAAATTAAACGTGGACAATTTCTCCTTAGATGAGGCTCTCCACATTCCCAACACTTTAATGGCTCACGGGAGCTGTCCCCAAACTTCCTCATTCCCATGTTTACCAGTTTACCACTGCCTTGCGTATTCAAATGATTGGAGTGAAAATCCTTTCTCGGAGAACTTTTTGTTGCATTCCGATAAGGAGATGGCTGGTACCCCTTCTTTTCTGGCTCATTCGATCTTATTTCTTATCCTTCCAGGCTTTGGGAAACTCCACCCACTGTTTATACTGGTCATAGCACATTCGTGCTTTCTTGAACACTTCACTCAAGAATTTGGGGTTGTCAAACTCGATTCTGTCCCTATAGGACTGTGGTAGACAACTTAAGAATCGCTGGATTTTTACCTTATCCTCCCAGATATATGGTACGAACCTTAGTAGTTCCAAAAATTTATTTATAAGGTCCTCCATCGTCATCTGTCCAAGTCGTAACTCGTAAAATTCTTTCATCTTCCTTTCATAATAGCTTTCAGAAAGGTATTTTTTCTTGAAATACTTCTTAAAGTTGGACCATTCCAACTGTTTCTCCTTTAGGCCCTTGGCTAGTTTTAGGTCTTGCCACCAAATGCTGGCCTTCCCTTTCAGATTGTAGATGGCCATTCTGACCTTCATGTTGCTGGAATAATTATAGATCTGGAAGTATTTTTTGATGTCCAACAACCATGC
>SNQJ01S0117175.1:14663-27754 GCA_010110895.2 Picea sitchensis
TTTAATCTTTTTAAATTCTCCTTCAAGGTGGTCTACTTGTTTTCTTTTTCTGTCTGGTTTAGTCTTGTCTTCAACTGAAGGTGTTCCTTCAGACGAACTTTCTCCTTTCTCTGTTTCCGGTCCAAAGTTCTTGGAGGCCCTTTTGCTGACTTCTTCGTCATGGTTAACTTCTTTTGGGATTTTCTTGGTCACTATACTTCGCAGCAGGACTTCATTTATCTCCTGTTGTTCCTGCTGTGCTTTCTTCAATTTTTCATTGTCGGATTTGAAAATATGCAATTCTACAATAAGATTCCTCATTGTTTCCAACACCTCCGTGGGGGAGCTTCCATCACTGTTATGTCTTGGATCTCCAGGGGGTCCTTGCTGCGGATTTCCTTCCATCCTGATTTCCACACCCTCCTGTGCTTCCATAATTAGCACAAAACAGAAATGGATTTCTGTTTGTAATTCATAAGATTTGTTAGTTTCACATAAATCGATATATATAATAAGCAACTAATGTGGCCCTGTTCAGGCCCAGTGTTGTAACTTTTGCTCTGATACCATATGTAATAAACCCAAAAATTCCCTAATTTTTCCATATAATTTTTTCTTGTATGGGATATATCCCTCTTAGTTCATTCTTATTTATTTATTTTTGAAAGATAGGTCCTTCTTTCCTATTATTGTATTATTTTTGAACAACTTGCATTCCTATAACAATTTAACTTGCCATGGTTAGAAGGTTTGCCAAGGTGACCCACTACAGACTCGATGATTTACTTGATGTCAACTTATTTCCATGTACATGGTGTCCATAATAAAGACTTGGGAATTACAATCCATAATATTTAACTCACCCGACTCACATATAAGATCGGGTTTCGAGTCTAACCCACAATGGTAACTAGGGTTTTAGTGTCGATTCCGAGCCTGTTCCTTAACAGAGGTTGAGTAACTACTTCCTTTAACGATCTTCGTCTTAACTAGACAATACTCCAGTAAGCCTTTCTAACGATAGGTTTATGGTAACAAATACATTTATGGGGTACCAATCTTCCACTTTCTCGGGACTTGAAGGAATAACTTACTCTACCATTTCTTGATGTGAAACGCCAGTCGATTGTCAGAGATAATTAAGGTTCGTATCTACCATTTAATGTTAGTTCTATGTATGAAATTTTCGAAAACCCTCACCTGGCAATTTCGTCCGTCCTGGTAATTCCAACTTGGTTCTCATCACATGTCTCCCTCATCCTTCATACCTTTTGGAATTTAAGTGATTAATTACAGTTCTTCCTAGGGTTTTTCAATGTCCTACTAGCCCACTATCGAGCCCTTTCGAGAGTTTTTGCACATTCTTATTCTTCCATGAATCATATCGATGGTTTGGAAAGACGTTACCCGACGGAACGATATGAATAGTTGCTGCTCTGGTAAGTTTCTACTATCCTAGATTCCGGTTTTTGAATATGGTTATGTTCTCCTTCATGCCTATGCCCATCTAGGATAATTCTCCACTGATGGCCGTAAGGATTCTGGTTTGGTAGGTGTACCGTGGGCAAAGCCGTTTTGGCGGTGGTGGAAATAATAACCAGGAATGATCTAGTCGACTCCCATTGAACAAATAACAAGTTGTTCTGCTAAATTACTCAACCGTTTATCCTCTTTAAGAATTCCTGCAAGTCGCTCCTGTGTCTCAACTTATAATAGCCTAGTTCGGTGATGTACACGGATAAAAGAGTATAGGGCATTCTCGTTACTCATAGGAGTTATCCTTGTTCCTCCCTGCATCCATGACCGATACCCTAGTAAAGTGTCGATAAGAAAGGAAGGTCCTATAGGGTAAAAGAAGAAAACCCCACACTATAGTCTGTGTGTTATACTTTGTTCGGCAACAAAAAATCTTTCCGAGTTTTTATAAGGGTTTTCTATGTTTCGGAGGTCCTGTCTATACTGGGTTTCATTTTCAAGTAAACCTACCACTTGGTAGACCTCCCAATCCACTGGTGGTCGATACTGTAGCTTCTCCCTTCTGAATGTATGTAATTACCCTCTAGTAAAAAATGCGTATCTTTACTTATTTGCAAGTTACTTACAACAATCACTGTTTAAGTCTGTAACTATAATGGTATGACATTTTTTTCTTTCTTTCTTTTGTTTACTATTCTTCTCTTCTGTTAGTACCCTTTATAGTATGCGTACCAAAATCCCTTCGCAGCTTGGCATTTGGTAAAATAATTAAAAAATGGTTTCTCTGTTGTATTAATCTATCTGAAGACTTGCATATTACGCAGTCACCTATTCCGTTCTTTCGATTCTGCAAGGTTATAGTATTGTTATTATTTCTTACTTATTTATGAGAATTGACATTTTATGAGAGTTGTGACCAAATCTAATGATGGGCCCCTTCCTTTTGCTGCGAGGGTACCCATCAGGTCTTTAAGCTCACTTCTCCTCTCCCCGGGCATCGACGACTCAGTGTAAGGCTGACAACGCTTCACGCCCATGCGAGATAAGTATTTTGTTTTACAGAAGTATTTTCGTTTTTTATAAGATCCATTTCTCAATTAAGATTTGTTGTTAATAAAGGAAAACACGTCTCGTCCTTTGCAGGTTTGCAGGGTTGCTATGTTGGTGCTGGATCATGCCTTGTACAAGAAAGGTACTCGGGTTCCTCTTTAAGCTCTTGGCGAATAGCCTTGCTTCCTCGACGTAGATAAGATTCATAATTGTAAAGTAGGTTATCAGATTTCAAAGATGGTCGTATCGCTACTGTTGTAACTTCATAGATTAATTAAGGGCAAGGCCCCTCAAAAGTCTAGTACTGTGTAATAGGGTTTAAAGGAGAGTTATACTTTTACTCCCAGAGTTGACCATCGACTTGGAGGGAAAATGGATTGGTTTCTCTCTTCCATCTTACTGGGTCTATTTATACATTTAATCTTAGAATTCAATAAAATCATGTGCTTATATCTGTCAAGGTCTCGTATTGTAATCTATGTTTATTTCCATAGCTTTAATCCTTCAATTTTACTGTAGTGAATTTTTTCTGTAATGTAAAGTGGGATATGGTTACAGAATGTACCCCTTTTGTTCTCTTTAAATACTAGTAGGCAATTTGACTTTTCGAATTACGTTTGAGGTTACTTGAAATATCATTTTTTGTTTTTGTTTTCGGAGGGTTGTGTATGATAAGGGCATTCTGGTTGTAATATCTGGTTATTAAAGGTATACAGTAAAATTATAACCATTATACTATACTTTTCGTTCTTACTCGAGAACCATGATTTCGTAGATACATAGATGTTATAACAGTTACCATAAATTTTCGTGGACACTTCGTCCCGGCCTCAAGGGGATAAAGCTATACATAGGAGTATGCATATAATTATTACAGTGTTTATATATATATATATATATATATATATATATATAGTTTTAAACTAGCTGAAAATTTCTACCGTGAAGTGATTGTGTGTATAAAATATAGGTGTATCTATATATAGATCCCGATTTCTTTCGAAAGAAAACAACTCTTGGAACATGTTCATAAACTACATACTGTACAGGAATTTAAATTTCTGATTCAAGTATAGTATACAGTTGGTGGGGAGTCTTAGTACCGATTAGACAAAGTTCCCTTTAAAAGTTACATATTTAACCATGATGTGGGTACAGTTTTCGATCAATGGCTACAGTTAAACCTGTAAGGTCGATCCTACAGTTTCGCCAAAAATTTAATCTGTTAACCGAGATTTATACTGCTGTATTCTATCAGTCATTAATTTTTAATCTTGCTATGTCCTATACAAAGTGTCCCATAGAGTAGTTTGTTATTTCCATTCTACATCTATCACGGATGAAGACCTCAATCGTTTTATCAATCCATTCATCATAGTATTAGCATTGTCCTTATGACAGATAATCCTGCTATGCTACTACAGTTTATCATATTACTGTAAATGGAAAATTATACAACAGATTTCATGCATAGAATTACTTCGATACAGAATTAACATATACAATTCGTCAGTATAAATGATCATTCAAAACAAAGAAGGAGTGGATCAACATATCTGAATTCAGTTTGCGGAAAGACAAAGGGAACAACCACATTCCTCCCAACCGTAGAATAGGCAGCCAAAATCACTTGCCCTATTCACCCCCTAGCCTGACCATGAATCCATGAGGGCAAACTTGGAAAAAAGCTCCTCCTTAGAAATGTCTTTCAATTCCAGCAAATTCCTCTTGCCTCACACTCACTCAGTAGTGTTCATAACAACAAGGAAAAACAATAGTCTATTTTCCCAGCATACTTGGCAACGTCTTGCCTCCTCACATATGCTATTTATCAATTTGCCTAGGTCTTTTCCCTCCTTTGGGAATTTTCACAGCTTTTTAAATCCCTGATTTTCAGGGGCTGCCAATGGCCAAATCACTGATTTTCCACTTGTAACAATCAACCCAGGGGTAGTTCCAAAATGTTCCCCACTCATGGAGTCATGGTCAGCTAAATTTAACATGGCTGTTCCATTTGTCCTCCTGCAATCAATATAAAATATTCTGTTTTCAGACAAGTTTCAAAGTCAATTAGTTAGTTGGGTCAAATCAGGTCTCTGCCCTATAGTCATAATAATTAATTACAATTATCAAATTCGAAATTCGGAATTGCCATAAATGGCAAAAATTTTCCAAATTCGAATTTACCAAAAACCGAAATGAATTTCCAGAAATTTTAAATTCCAAAAATAATTTTTTTGGGGATGTCACAAGACTTATGGCTGTAGATTTTAGTCACTTATATCAGAAAATTACACCATCAAAACATGCCAACAATTATCCCAAAAGACGCGCCCTAGTTAGTAGAGTAAATGAACAAAATTTAAGAGCTAGTCTAGGGTTAGTTTAGGAGTTAGGATTAGTTGTCTATCTAGGTTAGATCAGCCCTAATGGCTGTAGGTTAGGGTTTGTAACAACAATTAAAGTAGCGGGAGGGAGGGGATGATCTAGTAGGGGAATACTCCTCTCAATGTGGCAAACCAATTCCAAGCAAGAGATATTTTGAAGGACAAGAATTCACGTTTCCCAAGGCAACAATTTTATATCTCCAATGCAAAAAATAGATGACTAGTGCCTTTAATATTGGGTTAATGGAGTCAAATAAATTAATTAGAGATGCTACTTCATTGGGGGTGTAAATCCTCTTACTTCCCAAGGCAAGTATCTCTAGTTAGGGTTTGAGAATGAGGGGTGTAAATCCTCTTACTTCTTCAAACAAACCATTGCAACATCAATGAACTTCAAGCAATAAATTATGGGGACTAGAGTGGGGGTGTAAATACTCTTACTTCCCACTTAGCTCCTAGTACAACAATCCTTGACTTGAAAATATGATAGAACAAGAGTAGAAAACCATACCAAAATCAAGAAAGATGCTAAGACAATCCACCATAAAAGCTAGAAAACATCCATCCAAGGCTAGTGCCTCACTCCTCCATAAACCATTCATCAAGATAGCCATAAACAAGTGCACAAGAGACAAAAGAATATAAGTGTAGCGAAAAATTCAGATCAATTCCTCTCACAAGAGGGAGAGTTATGTCCAAATGAGATCTTATGATCTCTTATTTATACTAAATGTCGCTAAGGTGACTTGTCCATATATTAAGGAGTAAACCACATGACTAGGGTTCAACAACCCTAATATTGTTCCCTTTAACAAAGTAATATTAAACAATTCATTTAAAGTTTCACTTTTTCACAAATAAAACCTTAATTTTACATATACGCCATCCCTTTAGGGGACATTTTGCCACTTGGGACAAGTCGTTGGTGTTGAAGAAGATATGGTAGGCCTCCAAAGGCCACATGTCAAGCATCTATACAATCTCCTCATGGACAAGGTCTCATCCTCCTCAAAACGTCCACGTGTTAATGCCACCACCAAACCCTAGCCCCCAAGTATGAAGTCAAGCTAAAAAAAAAAACATTTTTCCCCTCCTGGGAAAATCGTTTGGAATGTCAGGGATGGGATAAGTATTCCACATCATATTCTAGGTATTAAATTCTTTATCTCTGTGATCTTACATGTGGACCCTTGGCATGCAACTTGTGGGCTTCCAGCCCCATGGAAGCCCAAGCTAGGCTTGTTCTCCCAAAACTGTTCACCAACTAGGTCCTGTAAAGGCAAATGAGCACACCCTCCAAGGATCTCAAGTCATAACATCATGATAAGTGAATCCAATCAATAAATGAGCCACCTAAGCATGTGCATCAAGGATCATTATATCAAACAATTAACTGCTCAAAGACACTATGCGACTTATCAAGCTTGAATATGGGAGGGTTGACGAGGTGTCCTATTTGATAGATCTTTCCCTAGGTCAAGGAGAGTTTCCAAGAGATCCCTCTCTAATCCATGTAAAGTGGGTGAAGTGGTTGGGGTCAAGACTCAATGGGCATAGGGTTCATGACATACAAGGGGTCGCAATGTCTCATTCATGGGTTCCTTTGTATAGGGTTGTGTGGTACCTTCATCCACAATGCATTTTGTCCAATCCCACTAAATCCCATTCTTTTATTCTTTCATAATTTTAAGGCTCACGAGATTGGAAAAGATGGCTCACGAGATTGGAAAAGATGGCGCCCTTGTATTTCCACGAAATCGATCAGCGACTGCATGTATCGATATAAAATCTTGTTCTCGGCTTCTTTCGAAGAGATTCCTTTGAGAGACAAGTTAGTCTGGCAAAGAGAAAGCCAGGCTTGGGTAAATCTCCATTTGCAAGACAAGTACTATATATTCCCTTGCATTCTTGTAGTACCTCACGACCATCTTTCTTTGGTATTCCTTCACGTAACGAAACAATCTTTGATCTTTTTGCCTTGAAGTATTGCCTTAAAGCACGTACTACAGGCTTTATCCACGTTACAACTTCTCCGGGATCATTTGATGGAATAACAACATCTATAGAATGTGCATCTGTCATGCCTACCACGGAATTTGATGGAGTTGCTTTAGTATTTTCCCTTTTACTATGTTCGCTACAAAGAGCAACATCAAAGTTGGAGAAAGCTTTTGTAAATAACCATCGAGATGCCTTTATATTAGTCGAGCAATACACAACAGAAACTTGATCTATGAATCCGAATAATAGAAAGTGATATCCGATATAACATTATACTGGTGCTATTCTCCTGCACAATCTGCACTTGCTCACTAAGAATTCCAAATAAATCAACTGCTGCTGGAGTATATTTCCATTTTCGAATAGCTCCATCTGCCACTCTCTATTCTCCATCTCCAATTGTAAATAAATAAAAAACTAAATGACAGAGAACATAGTGATTCATTCTTTGCGTTCTCTGCGCTTACATGGATACAGTTTGTGTCAAGATGGCGAGCTAATACATATGCATCATTTTTCTGTTATCATCATTTTGTCTTAAGCATAATGGGCAGAACCTTAGCAAATAAAACCCTCGAATTAAACCAAAGCTTGATAGGAATGGAGGTTGTCATCCTTTTTATTCCTTAGAGAACATCTCGATACTACCTCTGAATTGAATGGCAATCATAATGAATGGATACAATCTTATAACATACCATGATAATATATAAAAAATTTCAACCATGCCCTTTATCAGGTAATGTATCTTCAATTAATCTCTTGCCACCTGTATTCATATCGTATAGATTTTAAATGAGTCAATCCCAACCATTAATCAAATGTAGCTTTAATGGTAAGGTTATTTCTTTATTATGAAGAGGGCACGTATGTAAATGAAGTGGGATTTTAATAATAAAACCAACTCTTTTTATGGAATAATATGAGCATGGAAAACATGAGAATATATTCTTCTTTTGATTTGGCATGGCAAAATTTCAATGTCATAACTCCAAAAAAAAATTAATATTTAAATAATGAAGAGAGTTATGGAAGGTAATTTGAAAAAAGGGGTTACTTGTACATGATATAAACATTTAGGTAATTGGTTGAATTTCTCTTCTTTTATTAAAAGGTCACATGTGATAAAGGGATGCATAAGGTGACATGTGGTGGTGGTAAAGATTTAAGATTTGTGTGGTGTTGAAATGTTAAATATAGATGTAGAATATGATAAGTTTTGGGAATGCAAAGAGAAAGAAATTTAAGTCATATGAGTGATAGTTCGAGGGGCATACTGATTTCACCAAGAACCTTGCGCCAATCTTTAGCGAGAGTGAGCGAAACATTGCGCAAGTAATGTGATTCGAGGGGGGAGCCTGACAACACTTTGCTAGCTAAGTACTGTTGACCAAAAATGTAGTCAACAAATGCCAACCAATAGATGCGTGTCGCTTAGAGTGGCATGCAAGTTTGAACAATGAGCTTATGACCCTTTGATTGTTTGAAGGAAAGGGGAAGGGTTAGGTAATGATAGGACCGAGGGTGACTCAATGTGAGACAAGAAGAGGTCGATAGGGTTAGGTGGACCAGATTATACAACAGGGGGAAACAAGATGGAGGCCAAGTGATTCATGGATTGGGACTTCGTGAAATAACTCATGAAAAGTGGTAAGTATGAGGGGGTTTGGTCTTGTTGTATAAACCAAAGGGACAAACTCTTTAGATCTTGAAACACAGTTTAGAAAGATGGATAAACTATCGTGGACGTGTGTTGAGGGAAAAACCCAAGCTTAACACTAAGCATCCACAACATGTATGCTGGAGCCATCTCGAAATAAAGGGGATGGAGAAAGGGAAAGAAGGAAAATGGGTAAAGGGTTGATGATTGTGACAAGTAAGGATGTCTTTCTTAGCAAGCGTATGGTAGACAGAGCGAGGAATTACGACAAAAAGAAAGCAACTTGGTTCACCTGCAAGCCTGTTGTCCACCAAAACAAATTTGGTCAATCAGTGAAAAAAATATACAGATAGCCTTTAATATCACTGACCATTTCTCCATCAACTTTGACCATCAAAAAGGAGAAAAAAAAAATAAAGAAAAAAAAAACCGAGAGTGGAACAAAAGCGAGAAAAGAAACTAAATAAATGCGAAGTCAACAAAAACCTAATTTACCCTTTTTGTAATTTTTTTTTATATTTTTTATTTACGTACAGAGGAAAATAATAGCATTCACTTGGACTCAAGTAGGATGACATTTAGCATAAAGTAATGTGTCGTCCGTTTTGCATGTGGGTCTTATGACTTTGGAAATTTTGCGTGTGGAAGGATTGCCAACATGCCAACCAACAGATGCATATGGTGAGGAAAAACGACTAATCAATACCCAAAAGAAACGATTACCAACCTCCAAAACTTGCCAACCAACATTAGAAGATTTGCATTTAATATTGAAAATATCGATTGAATCAAGGACATCAGGTTTAGGATTTAGGGTTTGTATATCAAAGAGATGACCAATACATTCATCAAACAAGTTAATATCATCTCTAGGAATCTTTCTCTCAAGAACAGGGTCATCATAATACAAAGAAGATTTATAATATGGGTTAAAAAACATAGGGATGTCCTTAAAATAGTCATCGTCGTTGAAGGAAAAAGTGCACCTAGGAGGGATATGCACACTAGTATCAAGTTACTTAACCTCTCTTGATTGAAACAATGGATTAACAATGATTTCATACAATTTAAGATCTTGATCGAATTCATGAAAATCTTCAAAAGCAAACTCATCACATGTATCATTAAAGTCATATGGGTCTTCATCAACTTGTTTTGACCAGTCACTAGCATCATCAACAAATAAAAATGTATCATAAATAGGGTTAACATGGTCAAAATTGACTTCTTCAACTGCATAATCAAATTCACCATTGTATGTGTGTGGATAAGAGGCTTGAAATGAAAGATGATCTTGGGATTGAGTTTTTCTATAAGGTTTAAGAAGGGTGGTATTTGGAATGTGGGAGGTGGGTTGATCATTAAGCATCATGATATGATCATGATCCTCTTCACATCCAAACTCTTGGCCACAAATATTGAATTCATTATAATTAGGCCCTAAGAGAGAGGGATCCAAAGTTAAATCAAGGTAGGCATGATTTGAAGATTGATATTCAAGAGAGAACATGCGATCCTGTAAATTCTTGATGATGGGGATTAAGGAAGACAAATCTTTGTGCGAATCGTAAACACCAAAGGGGAAACCTGTTCCACAGATTTTCTCTTCGAAGCCAAGGAAAGTGGTTAAAGCTAGGCCCAAATTTTGAACATCCTTTTCTTCTAACCGCCTTTGGTTGAGAGGTGGTAGAAGTTCATAATAATACAACAAGGTAGCCAAGTTAATAGGGCGAATGGACGTATGAATTGAATTATATGACTTGATAAACCTAAGGTTAAATGCAAGAATTCTTTCATTATCCTTCATATGCAAATGATTAAATCTCTTAAGATGCTCATAGGATTATCCAACTACCCAAAGGTAGAAGTAAACCAGTAAGAAATTTCAAACCATGTGGAGATGCATTCATTAGGTAGGTTGGCAAATAGAGAAGCAACATTACCTTGAAGGGAATTCATGAATAAAAGCATGTAGATATCATTATCGTTAACTCCAAGGATGGTGCAAGCATTTGAAAATGCACGAAGATGTTCAACCACTTTAACAATTCCATCACCATGAAATAAAGGCAAATGTTGCTTGAATTTGTGAGGTAAGGGATTAACTGGGTGAGCAAAATTCAAGGGGATGGGCACAAACCATGGGGAATTATTTAGGTCTTCTTCAAACTCAAAAAGCCCATACTTGCGAATGACTTTTCCAGGGTTAGTAGTTGAAACCACAGGGTTACACCCACCAAACAAGCTTCCAATCAGTTGAGACATTGAGGTCTAGGAAATATAGATGTAAATTTAAAAGAATTAAAACAAAACTAGGAAAGAACCCTTGAACGGTCCGTCCCCAGTATGGTCGTCAAACATATGTTGATGTTGAGGGACTAAAGAGTCCCCAACACCAATATCTCGACCTCCCGTGGGGCTAGGCGGGAATGTTACCCTAGATTTAAAGCCCCAACAAGAAAACACATTAAACTTCAGGCTAAATCTCCTCCAACCTAAAGTCCAAGCATGAAATCCTTTTGCCTTGTATTTTCCTTTTTTAAATTTGATTTTTATGTTTTTGTGTATGATATAACAAAGTTAAAATCAAACTTAAAATCAAACTTAAAAGAAATTAACAACCCAAGAAAAGATGTACAAAAAAAACTCTACTTAATAATATTTTGTATTTATTTTGTAAGAAAATAACTAAAACAAAACTAATGAAGAGTTAATGTAAATGTGTTGATGCTAAAATGAGTTAGTTAAAAGAAAAGTTTGTTAAACAAAATACTTAAAGACTTTTGAAATAAACTATAGTAATTATGTAGTGATGTAATACTTTTTAATTTTTCTTAAAAGATGGAATGTAATAAATAATAAGACAGTTAAAATAAAGAAAATAAAGAAAGTAAAGAAAGTTTGTACCTATTAAAACTGACTAATTAAAATAAAATACAAGAAACTTATGTACAGAGTTTTACAAAGGTAATAGGTCCATTAGTTTATTTTTTAAATTTTTTAAGTGTTGAATTAATAAAAATATGAAAGAAGTTGAGATTTAAAAATAAATAAATAAAGAGACAATTTTAGAGCGTAAGAAAATTTAATCTTTATTTAAAATGTTCCCCATATAAATTCTTGAATTTTTGAAATCTACAAGCCTCTGTGTAGACTTGGGCCAATTATTTAGCCTTTAGTCATTCTAGAACGAAGTTACAATAGAAAGACCAAAAATGAAAGAAGAAGAAAGCTGAGCCAAAATGAAATGGAGCAATGGTGGCGATAATACAAGGTGAGAACCTTATGAGAACCAACAAAGCTCATCCTCACTTCATCCCTTCGTTGCTTCGCAAGACCCCCTCTCTTCAAGTCCCCNNNTGGTTGCCTGTTCATTTTATAATGATTGATGAGAAGTTCGAGTGGTTAGAGGTCATTTTATTCTTAACTATCTTCAATCGGTACGAGATATAACCGCTTCTGATATTCTCATTAATAAAATAATATGAAATATATGAAAACTCATTAATTTCTTATCCCCGTGTCATTTTTTTTTTGTCTAAATTTATTTTTTGAAGGGTCTATGGATCAACTTCAAAGCCGCTACTTGTAATTGCCATCGTTTCTGAATATTTTCTAATCCATGAGACAAGCCACCAATGCTCCTCTGAAGGTAATTCCATGTGGGTAACATTGTTTTCATTCCTTCGAAATCAATTTGGTGATAATGTCGATAAGGCTCACAAGATTGGAAAAGATAACGCCCTTGTATTTCCACAAAATCGATCAGAGACTGCATGTATCGATATAAAATCTTGTTCTCGGCTTCTTTCGAAGAGTTTGCTTTGGGAGACAAGTTAGTCTGGCAAAGAGAAATCCAGGCTTGGGTAAATCTCCATTTGCAAGACAAGTACTATATATTCCCTTGCATTCTTGTAGTACCTCATGACCATATTTCTTTGGTATTCCTTCGCGTAAGGAGCAATATTCACTACAACCTTGAACCTCACCAAGAAACACCAGTTGCAAGAACCTATCCGGGCTAAGACATCTATCGACTTCTTCAAAAGACTGGATGACTTTAATTTCTCCACCCGAGGCATGAGGATGCAGACATAGAAGAACTGAGATGCATAACTTTGATCTTTTTTCCTAGAAGTATTGTCATAAAGCACATACTACAGGATTTACCCGCATTACAACTTCTCTAGGATCATTTGATGAAATAACAACATCTATAGAATGTGCATATGTCATGCCTACCATGGAATTTGATGGAGTTCCTTCCCTTTTACTATGTTCGCTACAAAGAGAAACATCAAAGTTGGAGAAAGATTTTGTAAATAACCATCGAGATACCTTTATATTAGTCGAGAAATATACAATGTAACATCCCTCTCTTGCGAGTGATAAAATACAGAGAAGAACAACAACATGGCGGAAAAGGCTCAATAGCCAACACTTAATTATTCACTCCAATGTTACATATTTATAGTACAATGGGTGATGCCACCTCATAGAGAGATTTTCTCTAGATCCTAAAATCATGCATGATGACT
>SNQJ01S0117178.1:8116-35859 GCA_010110895.2 Picea sitchensis
AGTTGTCTTCTTTCATCTGCATACAAGGGTCTCTTTCTAGTATACCTCAAATCCTTGAGGTTGCTCTTCATACGCTTTTGGTTCAATTATTCTGGAGAATAGTCTTTTCATTCATCTGATGTAAACTCCAAACCATGGATATTGCAGACGATATAATGGCTCATGTAGAGGTATGTCTAGTTTACTTGGAACAAACAATCATCATAGTCTTCTCCCTCCATCTGGGAGAACTTCTAGGTCTGGATCTTGCAATGCTTTCATTCATAAGTCTTCCATACACTATTTTTTATCACAACTTTCGGTTCCTCTGCTTTATTTCTTTTAGTGAGTTCATATCAGGTTGATAGTCTCGATACAATGACTGGTTGTTCTATCTTTTCTTTCTCTCTTGGAATCTTCATGTTATTCCTCATATTTTTCTTTCTCTTTTGAGTTCATGGAGTTTTCTACAGATTTCATGCCCTGAAGATTCCACCTTCTTCCTTTCATCATAGGATCATGGATGTGGATGGACAACCATGGATACTTTTGAGGCTTCTTTTTTTTGCACTAATACTTGATTCTTCTTGTGCACAACAAGACCAAAATTCTTCAAATGTAGGATACTCCTTCCTTGTGTTCATGCTTGTAGCAAATGCATCCCATGTCTTGGGAAGACCGTTGAGTACTATATTTACCAGTTCCTTCTCTGAGATGATCTCTTCAATCACTTGTATTTGATATATTAACTAAGATATCCTCACAAAGTATGATGTTATGTTGTCATCGTCATTCATCTTCATGTTACAGAGCTCATTCTTCAAACTCATTACTTGTCCAATGTTTCTGACTGAGAAGAGGTTTGTTAGGGCATCATACATCTTCTTAGATAATTCAAGATGGGAGTGTTGGGTATGTGTTATATTCTTTGCACGAGTAGTAGTGTCTGAGCGCCTGTGCCGGGTGCGCAGGGGGGTAAGAGGGGGGTGCAGAGCCCCCCCGTGCGGGGGTTCGGGGGCAGCGTCCCTGAAAAAAAAAAATTGGGCCGACATATTTTCGCCGGTTTCGGGCCGACATATTTTCGGGACCACATGATATTAGGTGGTTTTTCGGTACATGGTTTTTGCCGATGGTTTTCTATTTCCGGTTAAGGAATTAGGGTTTTGGACTAATCCAGGTCATTGGGTTAGGGTTTTGGATGTCGTTGGCTCCTATATGTATATTGTATTGTAAACAATGTAAAACAAGTGTATCAATATAATATATGCTGGTTTTCTCGGTTTGGGTTTCCAGGTGAAAAATCTCTATGTAATGTTTGTATTTGCCATTGTAGCTTTTCTGTTCTTTTCTGAATATCAGTTTGCAGTAGATATTGTACAAGGTTAGAATTTACAGGGAGATGTAGGGTATCAAGTGGTATTTTATAGATTCCACTATGATACTCAGGGAATTGATGTCATTGTCTTTGTACTTCTCCATAACTACAACATTCTACGGTTCCTTCTCTTTTCCTTCTTCAAACTTTGGTTCCACGATCTTTCCTTTCACGATATCTAGCAATTTATTCTTGGAAAGGATGAGGTCAATCCTTGTATTCCACACTCTGAAATTAGAAGCCCCATCTAACTTGTTTTATGACTTCATAGAGTAAGTCATGGTTGCTTTGACTTGGTCAACCCTAGATTTTGACCAAAAACTCAACCTTGACGTCTTAGCTTGCCGAGAGTACCAGGAGATGTTCTAGGCTAGGGCACACTAGTATATATGGAAATTAGTTCAATCCCTTCACTTAAGGTGTCTCAACGAGAGGGTTAGGGTTTCTGCAACTACATTTGCTAGTAACACTAGCAACAATTCTTTAGTAACTTCTCTTGCTAGAAACCCTAGCGACAGTTCTTCAACGAGATTACTATCCTTATGGCTATGCTCCCTTCCAGTGGTTAGACTGAATGAAGGAGGTGTGGGCCCATAAACTTTTAGAATATGATGGATGTGCTTGTTTAACCATAGACAATATCACTATTGTCACCCAACCATAGGTCGAAGCCACCCCTGAGCACCTTAACCTTAACAAAGAATCATTCTGAAATAAAACCTTAGGCTAGATAGCCAAACAAGATAGCACACCTCTCTCTCCAAGGATAGCGCACCAAATAAGAGTTGATCATAGAGTCGAAACCATAACCAAGATATAGTCCAAGCCAAAGTCGAACTCTTCTAGCTGCAATAGCTGCAACGATAGCTCTCCTCTAGACTTGTGCACAAACTAGCCAACTGCAGTGCACACAAGTGTTTCTTCTTCAATTCTGAGAATGCCTGCTAGAATGAAGACTGACCTCCTGTATTTATACTAAAACTGGCAAACTACCTAGGACGACTTCTCATTCTGGGTGACTATTTACTTAGTATATAATATTTCCTTTAGCCAATTTCTTCTCTTGGAGGCTAATAACCTAATACAAGTTATCCTCTTGAGCTAACTTGTCTTCTAGGGTTATTAGCCAAATAATTAGGGTTTTTTCTTGCTTCTCAGAATATTCTATTCTCGTCAGGTTTACACGTGGAGGTAAATACCTCCTGCAGTTACCATAATATCAACAGAAGCAAATTACATTGTAGCAACATCTTGTTGTACAAAAATTCTCTAGATGAAACAAACACTATAAGGCATTCAGATAGACTACAAGAATCCAATTTTGATACTATGTGACAACACCAATGCTATAATAATTTCAAAGAATCCAGTGATGCACTCAAAGACAAAACATATCCCAATCAAATATTATTTTATTAGGGAATAGGTAAATGATAAGACTGCCAAGTTGGAGTATGTTCCTACCAAGGAACAAATAGGAGACATATTTACAAAACCCCTACCTAGAGATACATTTGAGTATCTCAGACAGAAGAGATGGGAGTCATTCTCATTTCTCAGTGAAAGCTTCAGGGGAAAGATGATGGGAGCTCAACATAACCAAAATATCATGGGGAGAGTGCATATGGTTTCATGTTGAAAAGAAAAATGAAGGGTATCACGTTAAGGGGAGCTACAAAAGGATAAGAATATTGTTTGTTGCAATGAAGAAATTACCAAATACAAAAACCCTTTTCCATTGATGTCAAAGGGGGAGAGAAACAAGACATGGGGAGAATTGTAGATAGAGGAGACTTACATAGAGAAGTTTAATAATATGTGTTTCCATCAATGACCAAGGAGTAGATTGTTGGAAATTGTGTTGTCATTGATGTCAAATGTAGAAATCCTTGGATGTCATTGATGTCACAAGTAGGGGGATATTGACTATTGTTTTCATTGATGAAGGAAGGAATATGTTGTTGTCAATTCCAAGGATCATGAAAGGTTCATTATCATTTATTGACATGATATTGTATTTTCATGGGATCGAAAGAAGAATCAAAGAAATTTGGCATAATTTAAAAAGTTTCATAAATTAGAAATTGGCAGATGAGATTAGATCTGGGATAAGATCCTCACTAGATCAATGACTCTTGTTGATCGTCCATCAGACCACTAAATAAAGAGATTTAGTGGTTCGAAACTTCATATCATAGATTTCTATATCGACTTTGACACCAATACTCTGAGGGTGATATCCAACTGTTCATCGTGGAGGGAGAATCAACGACCATGATCTATCATAGATCGGACTACAAGGAAGAGCATTCAGAGCAGGACTCTGACACGTTTGAGTATTAACTCCAATCATCAAAGTATATTAAGTTTGACCACATGGATGAATCATTTCCATTTGTTTTGATAAGTGATCAACGACAGATATTAAACTCCTAAAATAAATCGATGATGTTGAAATATTTGGAGCGATGTGGTTCCATCAGAATTCAATTTTTCAGAGCATTTATCTCATGCCATTATGAGACACTCTGACATAAGAAGCTCCTAATCAACAGGGACCATTGGTATATTGGAGCAATAGAGAATAAATATGAACCAGTGATTGGATGGGAAGGAATATGAATGATTGTGAGCCAACTTAGATGCCACATTATGTCCACGTCAGTACCATGACACCTAAAACCTGTAGAAGGGGCCACGTGAGAAAAATAATTTGTAGTTAATACATGTCACATCATATGCCACATGTCATACTTCGTACAGATCCACGTTAATACCAAGACAATTCCACGAAAGCACGAAACTGTAACCCAGTGATTGGACCACGTGTCATAAGCAAATTTGGCCACGTACAAAGGTGATAGGAAGTCCGACAATGAAGGAAACTTTGAATTAATATGAATTGTTGATCTATTAGAGCCATACCTATCAGAGGAGGAACATTGACAGATTATTTTACACTCTAAAGAGAAAGCATCAAATATTATTCTATTTTGGAGTCGTTCCCATTGGAGTGAAACAGATCACCCTTTTATTTACACTCTGAAGAAAAGTATCGAAGAATATTCCCTTCCTCGAGAAAAGTGATATCTCGAGAAAAATGAGCAATCTAGATTGTTGGTCGACGTGAAAACAAGATGCGATGGTAACCATAGATCTTGAATGATCGATGACTTAAACAAGGCCTAACCACCATCACATACTCCATCTTTGGAGTGGGTTTTGAGTTAAAAAACTTAGAAATTATTAATCGTTCGCCAAGATAGGAAAGAAATAATGAACAAGTGAAAAAAACACTCTAGAGTACATGCTCATGCCCAGGTCTTAGGTGGCCAATAGTATTTTACAACTTTCATGCTCAAGTCATTTATTACAATGCCTCGAAGGGATGGAAATGCAGAAAAAGGTGGTCTAATAAACCTGTTGAATCTGTGAACTCTGACTTTTGAGCATCTGTCTGCTTAGTCTGTGGTGACTCATATGCAAATCCAACTAATGAAACTTGGTGGATAACATTGGCTCCATATGGGGATGTGTGCTTGATCTTTTTATAAAAGGAAAGTATGCGATAATCTAGAATCTGTGACCTACATCACAAATGTCTTACCAAAAACAACATAAGCAACACGTATATATGAAAACCAACAATTTCAAATACAAGCTACACTAATAATAGAAGAAAATGAAAAATGTTGTAAAAATAAAATATAAAGAGGAAGGGTTAGAGAGATATCTTACAAGGGTTGGCCCCATGGGCATCAAATGTCATCATTGAGAAGCAAGTTGAAAAGTTGTCTGCTCACTAGTAGCTTTGACATTTCCACTGTCTAACTAGATGAAGTAGAAAATGCATGAATCAACCATGTCATGGATGAAACAAAAGATCATATGTATGAATAATCCATGTCCGAGATGACTTGTCGAAGATCATTTTCCAAGTTTTATCCACTTGGAATTTTTCTTGGGAATACACCACCCCAGAAACCTGTGTTTTTCTTTATTCAACCAAACTTTGAAGTTTGGTAAGCCTTGTAAATTTTTTATGAAGATCTACATTTGACTTTCATGGTGGAAGGCTAACTAGTGCTTATAATGATCTGGAGTTGATAAACTGAAGCTATATTCCAATTTCCCATTAACTTTCATTAAGTCATCCAATGATTGAGAGACTGAAATTGGAACTAGAACTGGAACTATCAAGGAATTTGCTTCACCGATTATTTCAAGATCATCACAATTGACGGATATTTTCTCTAAGGAGATGGATTCTTTGGGAGGATGGTGGGGAGTTGAATTATTCGGATTTTCAATAACTTCAAACTCAATTCCCTTTATTTCCTCCTGATCGATTACTGACTCATCTATAGGATTTTCTGAAATTTCCAGATGAAATTCCTTTTCTTGTTCACTGTGAAGCTCTAGCTCTATAGGGTCTGAATACTCAATACAAGCTTCTGCCTCTGCAAGGAGATATTCCACGGCCTTTAACTGATTTGCATAGATAAGTTCTATGGCCTAAATGACTTATTTCTTACTAGAATCTGGTGAAGCATCTGAACTGACTGTCTTTATAACTAGAGGTTCCTTTTCCTTCCACTTTTCCATGAAAGCATCAACCGATTCTTTGCAAGTTCTGACTTAGTTATCCTTGAGCTCCATAAACCAATCAAGACCATCATTGTCAAAGGACAAGATAAACAACTTCATTTTTATATCTTCATATAAGGAATTGTAACACCATTTATTGAATCAATGGGAAACTTTCTTAACATGGCGTCTAGTATCAACAATATTATTACTTTGAAAACAAGGCAAATTTTGTGAGGAATTTTTTGGAATTACAGGTGGATAACCACTTATTGCAGAGAAAACAATAGGTCTATAAAGATCATCCATTTCTAAGCTATATTTATTAATAAAACAGAAAAGTCTAAAGGACTGGGACCCAAAACTAAAAAAGGATCATACGAGAATAAATCTTGGCTAGCCTCCTCCAAAAACCCTTTTTGGTTCAAGGATGAAGCTAAGAAAACCATGAGTTCCTCTTTGCAGAATACTTTGTCAAAATATTTTGAAGTGGAGTTTCCAGATGATCAAGTTTATTTTAAGCAAACAAGAAACATCAAACAAAGTAAAAATACAAAAAAGAAAACAAAAAGTCGTATTTTGGGAATAGAAATAGTTATCCCCGACAACGGCGCCAAAAAATGTCATCGCCTTATACACACTTGGGCTATCGTGGAAGAAATATTCAATCCACTTAGTGTGTCCTTAGGAGCAAGTCTTGAGTCAACGTGTTGTCACCTGATCCTCGACTCCTCCATCTAGGCCAACTCCTAGCAAAGCCAAGGGGGGTAGTCCCTATAAAAAGAATCTAAGGCTTTTTACTCTATGAAGCTTAAAAGAAAAGTTATTCTAGGAGTTTATTATAAAATCAAAAGATTTAACATAGCAACATAAATGATTCAAAAAGGATACACCCTGTGAAAAACTCATAAAATATTATCCATTCACCACATGCTTTAAAGGGAAATAACTTGAACCATTTGAAATAAAGATAAACTGACAAAATAGATGGAAAAGTAGACCACTGCCAGAAATTAAAATGTGATGTGATGAAAATGTCGCGGTTATTTTATCTTGAGAATTTTATTAAGGGATTTGGGAGTTTTAACAAGTATTTGAATCCGTGAAGTGGGGATTGAAGTCGGGGTCCCCACTCTTTGTGTAAAAAGTGTATTTGGCCTCCTTGCTTGCAATTCGAAAATCTTATAGATGTTTCGACTGGGTGTGCCATAGGTCCAAAAAGAGGATATAATCCCCCATGAATTAACACGCTCCACCCAGATGCATAGGTCTTAGATGAATAGCATAGTAAGAAGATTTCCCTAATTAAACTAGCATGCATTGCTCAGATATGTTACTGGGTCTCCAAATCCACCCAAAAGTAGCAGTGGGATTCCATACACGGTTGAGCAACTTGATTTTATTCCAATAATTGGAACAAAAATAGAACTAAGATAACAACTAGTAATCTATAAAAGCAAAACTAAACTAAATCTTTGTAATTGATTTTAGAACTTCAATTTAGTGTTGTGAATTAATTTTATCTTTTTTATGAAACTTTGAAACTAAAAATAAACAAATAACACGGGAATCAACCTCGAAGCAAAAGAGAGACAAACACTTGTTTCCCCCCCAGGGGCAGGGGAAACGAAGAAAATCGAGCTTTGTGGCTCACAAACTTTATTATGCCTTCTACACTATTTTCTTTTTTTTGGCTTTGGATCCTTATAGAGATGGATCGATAATCTAAAGAAACTAAATACAAAAAGAAGAATCTTTGAGTATTGGGTGTTCAAAGGGTTGACTTGGGTGATGGATTTTCAGTTTGGACTCCAAGAAAGAAGAGGAAATCACTCTTGTACTATGAGGACCTTCTAGGACAGAAAAGAGAATTTGTTATTAGTGGCAGAAAATTGATATAAAATGTAAAAGGAAAAGAGATATTTTAGCAAGCTTTTTCAAAGACAATTTTATTCTAAATAAATGACAATTTTATTTGGTTTTCTAGAGGGTTTAGAGGACTCTTAGTTGCTTGGCTGCCCCAAAATTGTCCAAATTGGAAAGAGNATGTAAAAGGAAAAGAGATATTTTAGCAAGCTTTTTCAAAGACAATTTTATTCTAAATAAATGACAATTTTATTTGGTTTTCTAGAGGGTTTAGAGGACTCTTAGTTGCTTGGCTGCCCCAAAATTGTCCAAATTGGAAAGAGATTATCTTTGGTTTTCCAACAACCTGTAAAATCAGCAAAGAGAAGACTCCAAAAGGTGCCCAAAATGGCTTAGGACAGCTTAGGAGATTAGTAAAAAAAAAATCTTGAAAAATTAAGCAAGAAACTAGAAACTAAGAACTAACAAACTAACAAACTTTATTGCAGAAAACTTGCTTGTTGTTAGGACAACAAGTATTTAGGCACTTTAAATTGTTAGATCTAACAAATATAAACCAAAGAAAAGGACCCAATTTCAACCTTTAAAATATCAAAAATTTATTTAACGAAAAAAGAGCCTTTTACTATACTAGATCTAGATCTATTGGATAGAATTGAAATAAATTTCAGATCTCGAAACTTCATGCATGCACAACAGATTCAAAGTTTTATCTTTAGAAATTAGACTCAAGTGCATGCATGTAAATAACAAGTAACTTAAGAAATTGAAATTAGAAGGGAGAGAGAGAGAGAGAGAGGCAAGCTTGTGCTTGGAATGTCTTTGGGCGATGGAATCCTTTGTGGTGAAATGTGGAGGGATCTTTTTCAAATGACTTGAAATAATAGAAGCATCAACCTAGATCCTCATAATCTCCAAGTAGAGCATCAATCACTTCAAATCCTTGAAAAATAGAGGGTTAAAAAAATGGTGCCACCTACAATAGAGACTTCAAAACACAATTGGTTAAGCAAAACAAAAGGTGCATTCAAAATCTCTATAATAGATAAACAAATAGGATTGTTAATAAAACAAGTTTAGTATTCCTATCCAAGTAAGCAATAATACTTCTACAAGGCCAATTTTAACCACAATATACAACAAAAAGAATGAAACAATATTACCTCATGGTTACATGCATCCACACACTTGACAATCCACCACTTCGACCTCCAAAGTCTTCTTTATTCCAATATGAAAAAATTATTACAATGATTACAACACAAGAATCAAATCCCCAAGCTCCAACTAACACAAGAGAAGAGGGTATGACCTTCTTTTATTGTTTTCTGGGTGACAACTCCAAGCAAATGCACATGAGAGAGGGGGAGTGGCGCATCTAGTGAAGTAGGGATGAGTGGAGTGGAAGTGAGGTTGATGTGGGGTTAAGGGAGATGGAGTGGAGTGGAAGTGGAGTGAGTGGGATATGGAGTGGAGTAGAAGTGAGGTGAGTGTAGTGGGAGTGTGAGTCCTTACCTTTGGGATTGATGTCTCCCTAAATGTGTCAACTCTCAAGGAGAGGTCAAGTAGTTACATATGGATATCCACCCATTGCCACCTTACCCAATCAAGTCGCCTTTACTAAGGGAGAAACTCGCCACCTAATTTTGGGACTCCATACACGTCAAAAACATCTTTCTAACATGTTTGTTGACTTCCCTATTTTTTAGGAAACTTAATTAAATCATTTTTTAGTCTTTTTTGAGAGAAAATACATTTTTGAGTGATTAAAATCACTTTTTTGCCTAGACAAAAGGGGAATAAGGGTTTAGGGGTGATATGGCTTAGAAAATGACCACAAGCATGGAATATGACAATGATTGATGCCATATTTTTACATTTTATTGACTTTACATTAAAATGGGTTCGTTTTACAGAAATTTTTTTATTTTACTAAAACATTAAAAAAAACTATGGGGACCTGGCGTAAATTCCATATGACTCAATAGACATGACCTAGAATGAATGCATATACATTTAGACACTAGACATTGGTTATATCATTCCAAGGACTAACAACCAGCACATACTCCAACTTTGAAGTCTGTTTTGAGTGAAAAAACTTAGAAATTATTAATTGCCCTCAAGGACATGCAAGAAATAATTAACAAGTGAAAAAAACACTCTAGAGTACATGCTCATGCTCAGGTATTAGGTGGCCAAAAGTATTTTACAACTTTCATGCTCAATTCATTTATTACAGTACCATGAAGGGATGGAAATGCGGAAAAAGGTGGTCTAATAGACCTACTGAATCTATGAACTCTAAATTCTAAGCATTTGTCTACTCAGTCCGTGGTGGCTCATCTGCAAATACAACTAGTGCAACTTGGTGAATAACAAAACCATAAAAAATTGTATATTCATACGGTTAGACGTCGTACATTCCGTACAAAAGGTCGTTCCACTTAGTTAAGGGTGATTTTGGTACCTGTGCAGATGTTTCTTTTTGGGCAACTTGTAGAGGTTTCCATGTAATTTTTTTGAAGAAATGAAAAGTTGTTTTTGAAGGAGTAATTACCTATGTATGTGTGAAATTGATTTTATGCTTCTGCTATTTAATTTTCATCTATTGTGTGATTGATGCTATGGTTTGAAATTTATTTTCAGCATTAATTAAATTCAACATATTCTTATCAACAATAAAACACCTATTATCACTTAAACTAATATATAAGTGTGGGCTATGCTTCATTATACTAGTAATTGAAAGTAGATTTTTCTCCAAACAAGGAACATAATAGACATATTTAATCATTACCTTCTTACCTCTTTGTTGAAGTAGGACATTTACCTTTCCTCTAATCCTATATTATTTTCCACCACTCAACACAACAAAATTAGATGGAAATTTATCCTCTACAAAATCAGTGTACCAATTGAAGGATTAACTCCTACTTGTGATATATGGTGAAAACAATGTAATATGTTAACAAAGTAAATTTGTACGTATAAAACTAAGAATGAGGACAATGAGTGAAGTTAGGAATGAATACCAATGAATAGGTTTGAGGATATATTAAGGGAGACAATTATGCATATGGTTGAACTAAATATCTAATTATAACATAGTTGTTATGGTCACCTAAAGTTATAAAAAGGGATCAATTGTACAATACAAACACACATAGAAATGGTATGATTGAATAGAATTTACCATCGAGAGTTTATTGAGTGGAACTCTCGGTGTCCCTTGCTTAGTATGTGCTTGATATTATTTGTTGTTGAATTCTAATCCCAACATTTGGTATCAGATTTGTATGGTGGTGATCCAAAGGAAGTTCGATGCATGAACTAATNCCATCGAGAGTTTATTGAGTGGAACTCTCGGTGTCCCTTGCTTAGTATGTGCTTGATATTATTTGTTGTTGAATTCTAATCCCAACATTTGGTATCAGATTTGTATGGTGGTGATCCAAAGGAAGTTCGATGCATGAACTAATTCATTTTCGGTAACTTCTTGTGTGGATGATGGCTTTGAAAGAGAGGACGACAACCTTGGAGAGAGTGGTGGTTGATTTAGATATCTAGCAAAGAATGGTTATGGATTCCACTAAGTTGAGAGCAAGCATAATGTGAGTATATTGAAGAAATTATATTGCTATTGGCGCTTTCTGTGATATCCAGTTCTATTAATTGATAAGATGAAGCTTTGTTGGGGCCCATAAATACATCACATAATGGAATTTAGTGCTCGCATTGAGTCACTTCAACACTTATATGATTGATTATATGAGTAGATGTCAGATCTAGTAGAATGGTGAATAGTTAGTGTAGTCATATGTGGTCCTAGCATTTGTCTAGAATGGAGTGATTGACAATCTTCTCTAAGGCACGATGTTGAATCTAGTCCTTTATATTTTTTTCTTTTCATGGCCTGAGGATTCCAATGAAATGTGTAGTTATCATTTATTTCAGAGATCTAAAGTCACTGAAATCAAAATCCCTAGAAGTTTGAACAGGAAGTGTAGATCTAGCGTATCATATGGTGGGATGTGTTGTTTATGTAAAAATCCCAAGACTGGATGACGGATATCCTTGTGATCTCAATTAAACAAGTAAATTGTTCAATTTAATTAATGTTGAAATTCAATTTCAAACCATAGAATCAATCACACAATAGCTGAAAATTAAATAATGGAATCATAAAATCAATTTCACACATACAAAGGTAATTACTCTTTTAAATCATATTTTTATTCCTTCAAAAAACTTACAAGGAAACCTCCAGAAGATGCCAAAAAAACAAACAACTGCACAATTAATGAAATCACCCCGAACTAAGCTTGTACATCCTACTTGAGAGGTATGGCTTGCTGGAAAACAATATAAAACCGTTGTACGGCCTATTGGACAGCTTGTACATCATGTTCATACGATTGTACAAAACTATTGCCTACTTCCCAGATTTGCCTCTGCCTAAATCATTTCTCTCTCTCTTTCTTGGTCGCTCAACCATTCAAGTGTGTATGAAATCTCTATCTTGACTTGTCTTTATACTTTTAGCTGAGACCAAAACCCTAATCTATTTTTAATATTACTCCTAGTCTAAGTCATGCATGCATACAATACACTTTCTAGACTCAACTACTAAATATAAGACTTTTCACTTTTTTACTAAAGTGAATTACAAAATAGAATTACTTTTCAAAAATAGAATTACTTTCCAAAAATAGAAATATCTCGGACTACTTCTACATGTTCACCCTGAACCTATACGGAAGTTATTGCCCGAGCTATATTTCTCAACACTCTTAGCGAGGAAGGAATTCTGCACCAACCCAAGTATGTCTATGAATGCCTCAAACTTCCCTTTTGCCAAGGGCTTGGTCAAAATATCAGCTACCTAATGTTCTGTGGGAATATACTGGAGCTTCAGTGCTCCCTTTTGAACCTTATCTCATACGAAGTGATATTTGATCTCTATATGCTTGAACCTTTCATGAAACATTGGAATCTCAAAGAGTAAATGACTGTGGTATCCAACTCCTAATCAAACACTCTTGTAAATAAGTTGTGAAGCTAGATGACCTCACAACTAATAGTATTGATTGCCATGTACTTTTCCTATATTGAGCTAAGTGCTATGGAATTCTACTTCCTGTTCAACTAGGATATCATCGTTCATCCCAAGCTAAAGCAACACCTTGAGGTGCTCTTCATGTCTGTTGCATTGACTACCCAATTTGAGTTTGAATACCCCTGCAACTTCACTTAACCATCTCCAAGATATCTCAAACCATACTTCATTGTGCCCCTCAATTACCTAAGAGCATGTTTTGTTCCTACCCAATGCTCCTTCCTTGGCTCCACCATGAACTGACTCAAGGTGTTCACTGCAAAAGAAATATTTGGCCTAGTGTTCACCAAATACATCAAAGAACCTATCAATGGTCTATACAATGTGGGATCCACCAACTTTGAATCTGAGATTGTCACCTTCTTCAGATTAGTGATCGTGGTTGTGGCCATAGGTTTGAAATTCTCCATCCAAAACATCTTTAGGATCTAAACTACATACTTACCCTGCCTAAGGAAAATCTCCCTTTTTCTCTAACAAACCTCCAAACCCATAGTAATGCATCATGCCAATGTCCATCTTGAACGCAACTTCCATGTCTGCTTTTCACCCTACAATGAGTTTCTTTGCACTTGTTAAAAACAATTCATCTAGATACAACACCAAAACAAGAAGATCAATCCCAATTAATATATAATATAAGTTAGGATCTACTTCACTTTTGGTGAATCCCATACACTGCAGATATCCATCGTTCCTGGAATACCATTCTCTCGATGCCAACTTGAATCCTTACAAGGATTTCTTAATCTTGCACACATGGGACTCCTTCCCATTTACCTCAAAGTCCTAAGGTTTCTTTATGTACATGTCTTCCTCAATGCTACCATTAAACAAAGTTGTCTTCACATCCATCCATTGAGGACATAACTACTGTTGAAATAATGTAACTGTAAAGTGTATTCTAATTATTATTGTTGTATTATTCATTAGATCAATCCCCTTTTGTGGATTGGTAAAAACATAATTGTAATAGGCAGAATAAGAAGTCGGCCCCATAATATATTAAAGAGGCCCCAAAATATATTAAAGGTGGTTATAACCACCCAGAAGAAGAATTCGGCCCTGCCAGTGAAGAGACACCTCCGTCCACACGTGCCAGAATTGCATAAATAAGGAGGCTAGCACCAAATTTAGACATACACTCACTTGTTCATTGAGAAGCAAGTTTCGGAGATGCAATTGGAGAAGCATTCTTGTTAGAGGACTTTACAGTATTTGTTTGAGTTATCTACATGTATTGGCTATCTATAATAATCTAGTTTTGTTGGGTTTTCTCCCCATGAGGGTTTCCCAAAATATTGATGTGTCTCTTGTGATTGTGTATTTCTCATTTGATCCTATCTTATACTATTGTTATCTGAGTGAAATGAAAAGAACTCTAATAATAGCTTAAACCTTAACAATAATTGTCCAAGACCTAGCTACTCACACTAAAGGGAGGGAAGAAAGAGGAGTCTCACTTCGAGGAAATAAAATCCATAAGAGTCACCCCAAAACAAATCTAGCCAAAGAGATTCGGAAGGAAGAAAGGACAGCGAAAGGAAAGAGATTACTCATTTGTCCAATGCTACCATTGTGACAAGATGGGATCAATGTGAAGACATTGTCGATCTAGACGAGAAGAATACAAGTGGAAAAATAAGAGGCACCATTCCCATACAGTTTAAGATGAAGAGCCACCCACAAGATGTTAAAAGAACGAATTGAAGAATTAAAGACTATGCCCCAATCCTAGAGCCCTCTGGGATCCCGGTAACACATGGAGGAGACGCATGCTCATTGGTAGTGGTGCTTCAAGCACACTTCATGACATGTCAAAGAGATCTTCTCTCTTTCATTTCAAAAGTTTTTCTCGAGAAGTTACACTTGGATACATGGTGCAATATCCTGTATCAAGGGAGTGGGAATCAAACTACAAACTGAATTCCGAGAATTCAATGAAGATGAAGGACATACTCTATACCGGGTTTGACAAAGACCTACTCTCCATATCAGCTTTAGAAAGAAGGCTTGAGATTTTCCTTTATAGATGGAGAATTTCTTATAGCGGAGCTAAGGATAAAACCATAAAATAGCAATGCATTGGAAAGAAGAGATTGGCTTGGCCCATAAGCTAAGACCACTCAGGCAGCCATTGAGAATCCTCGAACAGTCAGTCAGACTCAGGATGTCAGCAGAGGTGTGTGCAATGGATGTTCTAGGGAAGAACATCAAGAACCCTTTCAGAAGAGACCTAAGGCCGAAGAAGAAGTCCTAGAACTCATTCATTGAGATGTGTGTGGCCCAATACCATCATCCTCCTTGGTGAGTATGTAGTATCTTTGGTGTTGTTACAAATAAGACCTTGGTGCATTTTTTGAAATCAAAACATGAAGTGTTTAGTAAATTCAAAGAATTCAAATCCTTAGTTTAAAATGAAACTTATTTGAAAATCAAATGCTTGAGATTAGATAATGGAGGAGAATACACCTCAAAGATTTTGTAAACTTTTGCAAATATGCCGGGATCAAGAGGGATCTCACCACTCCATACAATCATCAACAAAATGATGTAGCAGAAAAAAAGAACAGAATGATAATGGAAGCGGTGAAGACCATGATCCATGATCAAGATCTTCCAATGTATATGGGAAAAGCTGACAATGACAATAGGTATATGTACAAAACCAATTATGCACTTTGGGTTCAAGACCTTGGAAGAGATATTCACTGGAAAGAAGCCCGGTAATCCATCTCAAAATATTTGGGCACTTGATGTTGTCATATTTTGAAAGAGAAGAGAAACAAGTTGGAACCCTGGGAAAGAGAATATTTGTGGGATATTGTGGGGTCTCTAAGGCCTTGGGATTTATATACCATGTCACCGTCACATTGAGATCATTAGGGATGTGAACTTTGATGAATATGGCGTAAGAAATGCGAGGAAGATGTATGGAAACGAAGAAGTATATGAAAGACACTGTAGCTCCTAGGATTTTGAGAATGGAGTGAGGAGGTTCAGTAGAATAGGTGAGAGTTGCTTAACTTCTCACGATGAGGAAATTCTAGAAGATCATGATATAGTATAATTTCAATAACCTCCTCAGATGAAAATCTCCCACAAAAGAAAGCCAGATTGGGCTAGAGAACTTATTCAATATGGAGATAAGTATGGTTTTCTCGAAGGAACCATGAGACAATTAAAGAGACCTAAGCCATTCTCGGTTATATGGCTTTGATGTGTGATCTCCTAGAGAAGAGGAGCCTGCCTACTTTGAAGAAGCCATTAGGAAAGAAAGAATGGGCAGATGACATGGCTTGAGAAGAATACCAATCCATGAAAAGAATGATGTATGGGAAATAGTTCCCAGACTAGAGAGTAAGGATGTGGTATCTTCAAATGGCTCTTCAAAATAAAACATGTTGTTGATGGGAAGTATTAGAAATTACTCATAAAAGAGGTTTATTTCTTTCGTGATTTTCTCAAAAGGAAGGCGGCTGGCTACTCGTGAAAAGAGGCCATATACTCCTGCTTATATACACTTTAGTCAAAGCCATGCTGGCCCTGCAGCCAAGATGAAGTGGAAGTTACTGCGGATGGATAATTAGAGACAACACCTAAAATGGTGTCATCAAGAAGAGGTGTGCTGCTGAGAGAAACCTCGAGGATTTGAAGTTGAATACAAGAAGACTCATGTGTCCAAGTTGAAGAAGGCTACATGGATTAGAGCAAGCTCTAGGGGAAGCTTGGTAGTGTAAGACAAAGACATTTTTAGAGCTTGGGCTTTACCAAGAGTAAAGTAGATTCTAACCTCTACTACAAGGTTATGAATGATGGTCAGTTATGTGTTGTTGTATGTGGATGACTTATTCTTAACGAAGAAAGAAAATCTCATCATCGAATTGAAGAAGAAGCTCGCTTCAAATTTGAGATGAAAGACCTTGGGCCAATGCATTGGTATGGGCGAGGCAGGAGAGAGAATCTTCATAACCAAGGGAAGTATCGGAGTCAAAATCTGAAGTCGAAATGTTGAATTTTGTTCTAAGCGGGCCACCATGAGGCAGAAGCTTAAAGCTATTAATTAGAACTTCATCAAAATTGATTGATGCCACATTCTAGACAAATCATTGGATCATTGATGTACTGATGAACACCAAACCAGATATTTGTTTGTCGTGAACACTTTGAGTCAATCTCTGGTATAACCCAGACATGTTCAACTAGTTGCTACAAAACATGTGAAAGGTACCTTAAGGGTACATTAAGGGTACATTAGATTGTGGTCTAAACTATGACGAAGATCACGATTTCCTGGCGAGAGTGGAATTGCAGTTGATTGAAATTTGGAAGTGTCTCTGACGGGGAGAAAACGCCGGATGTTCTTCGGTTGGGAATCTGACCATGATCTCGCATGGTAGAGTAAGGCTCTGAAATCCGGCCTTTGCTCAGTACAACAGAATTAGAATACATGGTTGTGTGTTCTACCGACTCTGAAAGCTATATGGCTTTGAAAAGTTGTTGACTAGTCTATTCAACCCTGAGATGGAATCAACCACGATCCTATGTGACAAGAGCTACATAAAGATGATAGATAATCTTGTATTTCCATGACAAGTCGAAGCACATAGAGAATCGATATCATTACATCCGTGACAATGGTCTTGAAGACCATAAATCTCCAATATGTTAGCATAGATGAAAAAGTTGTTGATGTGTTGAATAAGCCTCTACCTTGTGTAGAAGTTTGAGCACTTCGAGGATAATCTTGGTATGGTCTAAAAGGACCTCCCTCGAAGAGTATTTATGATCTTAAAGGCAGGTCCCGTATTTTGTTAAGCTTCCCGACTTAATTGTTGCATGTGATATATTTTAGCCTAGATGCTGTACTTCGACTTAATTATTGTGATATAGAAACTCCAATCTGGTACTATGCTTCCGGCTTAATTATTTGTGATGTAAATCAGGAAAGTCTGAATACTTGTGCTTCCGGCTTAATTGTTGTCTTCGAGATATGCTAGCCCTGTTACTATGCTTCCATATTAATTGTTGTGGCGTAAAATCTAGTCTAATGCTTGTGCTTCCAGAGCAATTGTTGTGTTGGGATAATGTCGACCTAGTATTGCTTTCAACTTAATTGTTGGCAATGAAATCAGATTAGTATTGTGATTCATATTGATTTTGTGTGAATTAATTACCGATAGCAATGGTGATGAGTGTAACCGACCTTGTGCTATGATGTTGATGTATTAGTTTTATACTAATCCATATTGATCTGGATGATGACTTCATTCTGAGGGAATGGCAGATGTTGTCAAATTAGAGAGAAAAACTTCGATGATTTATAGATAATGCGGTTAATTAGTTTTAAGATGATATTGATGATGTTGTCCTCTGTTGCGTGCTGATGATGTTTGTATCTCTCCTTATGTTGTTTTAGAATACCCTTCTTGTTAAAGAGTGTTGGAAATAATGTAACAGAATTCTTCTAGTGTATTATTGTTGTATTATTCATAAGATCAATCCTAATGCGAATTGATCATGTCATTATTTTAAAGACCAAATCCTTTTTAGCGGATTGGTCCAAAACATAGTGTAATATGTAAAATAAAAGTCATTGAATATATTAAAGAGGCCCCGAGATATAATAAAGGTGGTTATAACACTGAGAGAACAAATTAGATACTGCCGGTGAAGAGCACCTCGTCATTATAAATGAGGAGGCTAAGCCTCATTTGAACCACTCACTTGTTCATTGAAACAGTTTTGGAATTTAGGTTGGAGAGGGAAGCACATTCTTGGGAGAGGAATTTCGTGTTGTTTGAGTTATCTCTTGGCATTGTATTGGCTATCTATAATGAGTTTGTTGGGTTTCTCTCCCATGAGGGTTTCAAGGATGTGATGTGTCTCTTGTGATTTGTGTATTTCTCGGTGATCCTATCTTGCTATTGTTATCTAGTGAAATGAAAATAATAATGGCAAACCTTAAAAAACTACTCTAATGGAAGTGTACTTAGTGACTGGTGAAAATGTCTCCTCATAGTTTGCTCCCTCTCTTTGGGAGAACCCTCTCACCACAAACCTTGCTTTGAACTTCTCAATACTTGCACCCAATATCTGATTGATAGCAGTGCTTGTGAGGCCACGCAGCTCACAACTAAATTCCCTACGGTCTTAGAACTGTCTCCCAAACATCATTCTTCATGATGAAGGTGTACTCTTCCACCATGGCATCTCACCATACCCTGTGTTTTGCTACATGTGACCACCTATTTCAACTAGGTTTAAGCGTGGGTGTACCATGAAGATATGTACCTTGTGGTAGGACAAGTTTGAAGACCTATGGCTCAACAAGACAATTTTTCCCCTTGAACTTCTTTCTTTATTTTACGGAATGTTAAACTCCCTCCTTGGGATATCAATGTATGTATGTTAGCTTGGTCATATTTTAGGTTAGTTCCTAGGACTTTATCATTAGGAAATTCCTTTCATGGATTGGTTTTTTTTTTTTTTTTCCTCAGGGTAATTAATCTTGCTAAGACGATATTTATTATCCTTGAGTTTTTCACTCAAATAATCCTCCAAAGTTGTGAAAGGTGTTCTAATGATAAATCCCAATGGGTGACACTAAGGTTTGAAGTGTTTTAAATTACCATTCTAGACATATCCTAGAGTCTTGCGTAATTCCATTAAGTTTTAATAGGATTTTTGTAATTTAAATTTTAAAGTAAATTGGAAATTTTAATTATTTTTATGAAAAAATAATTTGATTGCGGTTTTGTACTTATAGGAGTATGGGTACTCAAATCAAATGTCTTATAACCCCCTACATATGTATCAATTTTCAGTTCAATTGGACAAGTTTTTCCAACTCAATGTCCATGAGGTCTAGAGTCAATCAAAAATCAACAAATAATTATTAAATTAAAATGTAATTTATGAAAACATGAGAAAATGGGGGAAGTTGTTTCCTAAGTCATTTATATGTAATAGGGGTCAAATAAATCAGAGCTCCCTCAAAAATCAACAAATAATTGGCTAAATTAAAAATGTCAAATTTTATCAAAAGTTGTAAAACATGAGAAAATGGGGGAAAGTTGTTTCCTAAGTCATTTATATGTAATAAGGGGTCAAATAAATCAAACTCCCCCTTTCCCACCCCTCATACAACTTAAATTTAGAGAGGGGGGTGAATTTGTCTATTGTGGGGCTCACCATCTCCATTGGATTGGTCATTTGGTGATGTTGTAATGTTCCTGACTTGTCTATTCTGGGAAACTATGCTAATGTGTGTGTATGATTAATTTTTTACAGCATATATATTGATTATACAGATGGTAAATGAGACAAAAGACTATAAATTGTATATTATGATATCTACGGAGTACAATGTCGAATGTGACTCATAATAAAATAAATCACTCGGCTAGATCAATGACAAAAGGATCTTAGCCAGAATACAATAAGAAAACTAAAATGATAATACCCAATAATAGATGACACTACAGGATCAATGGATGATCTACATTATGGCAGCTCACGCGGTAACTACTACAAGTCCAGAAAGTTTTCCCTGATGGCTAGATCTCTCGGATCGGTTTAGAAACTATCCCAAACAATGTGTCTTGTTGTCCCTCTCAACCCTGGTGACTAACTTGCCCCTCTGTTGGTGTGTATGGACCCGGATGGATCCCTTTCAGGGAATGCACCCCTCTACTAATGGAAATTTTTTCCCTAGTGATTCCACTATCGAAATCGACTGAGATGTGTCTCAAACTGATCGCCCTGGCCTACTGTGAAATGGGTCGGAATGGTTTCCTTGGATATGATCTGATGATCGCTCGAGAACCTCGAATGTGTCCTCCCCAAGTGTCTCACTCCCAATGTCCAGAAAATGCATCCCTGATGATTCTCCTGTCAGAATCTGACAAGAAACTAGGAAAAAGATGTGTATGGCCTACCTCTCAAAAGGGTCGGAGGGGAATCTATGAACTCTCCCTGAATGGGACAAGTCAATCCACTAAACCTCCTTATAAGTCGCGCCATCTCCCTGAACAAGTGCGCCCATGTTGTTGAACCATGTATAACTATTGTTGAAGACTGATGGAAGACCTGTGTGATCTCCCCGGTGACTAGGGTGTGTCTCTCAACATCGAAATCAACCACTTGTGTATTCCTCCTGGAATCCACTGAGCTACCTCTCCTAAGATGCGCCTTTCTCCTCACTAACAAGTAAAAATATGAATAATGATGAATTAGGTCATTGTACCTTCCCTTATAGCTACCTGAAACCCTAATTTGTTGTTGACTTCTAATTTTAGCTCATATGTTCTACTTTTAGCTCAAGTTGGCTTAAAAGTGCTTTTAGCCACTTTTAGCTCAATTCCACTTTCTGATTATAACACCTTTGACTAGGATGACCTCTAGTAGCCTTGTTTACCCCTTTCTGGCCCTGGATATAGTCTAACGGGGTTGTTTAGACCATTAAGCCTCCTCTCTAGAGCTCCTTTTTGGAAAGGCACATTACATTCCTCCCTTCCCAAAATTTCTTGTCCTCAAGAAATAACAATCCAAGGTGATGCAACACCTACTCTCTCTCCCAAGTAACATCCTCTATGGGAAGACCTTTCCATATGATCAAACACTCTCTGATGACCCTGCTCCTCAATTTCCTCTCTCGAAACTCCAGTACCTCCTCTGAAACCAACTTCAATTGTCCCTCCTCTTCCAATGGGGGAAGATCCTCTGATGTGTCGATGAACTGTCCCATTGCCTTCTTTAGGAAAGATACGTGGAACATGTTATGAATATTGCTCCCCTCTGGAATATCTAGCTCATAAGAAACCTTGCCTACCCGGCGCATGATCCTATAAGGTCCATAAATTCTGGGCTTGAGCTTCTCGGCCCCACTCTTCTTCAGAGATGATTTTCTATAAGGTTGGAGTCTCAAGAAAACCAAATCCCCAACCTCAAAGTTGTGCTTTATCCTGTGCATGTTCGCACTCATCTTTTGTTGATTCGGTGTCGTCTGCATGTTCTTTTTAACAATTTGAGAATATCCTGACTCTCTATGATCCAACCCTTGGCCTTGAAAGCTCTGCTCTCCCCAAAAATGAAGTCTATCAAAGTGGGAGAATCATACCCGTATAATGCTCGAAAGGGTGTCATACCAATGGACATGTGGAAAATGGTGTTGTAACAATGACCTCCTAAATGCAACCACCTTACCCATGTTCTCTATTGTCCACCCACATAGTTTCGTAAATACCCTTCAACCCACTTGTTGACGATATTTGTTTGCCCATCTGTTTGAGGGTGATGGATGGTCTTGGGTGTCAACTCAGTCCCCACCAATCTAAATAACTCCCTCAAGAATGTCCCAATAAACCGATTGTCTATGTCATTGATGATGTTCCTCGGCAACCCATGAAGTCTGAAGACCTCTCTAAAGAATAGCTCGGCTACCTATACTGCATTGTATTATTTCGGTATGGCATAGAAGTGAGAAAAATTGGTCAATCTATCGATCACTATATAGATGTAGTCCTTACCTTGGACCTTGGGTAGGCCTATGATGAAGTCCATCAAGATGCTCTCCCATTTCTTCTCTGGAATGGGAAGTGGTTGAAGTAGCCCTGCTAGAAACATATGCCCTGACTTGTTCTGTTGGCAAGTCATACACTCACATATGTATCGCATAACGTCTTGTTTGAGTCCCTTCCATGAGAACCTCTCTTTGATCTTCCTGTAGGTTTTGAAAAACCCTTGATGTCCTGCTAGTGGTGAATCATGAATTGTTTCAAGGATCTTCTTCTTGATCCCTGAATCTGGTACCAAGTAGAATTTGTCCTTGTAGAATATGACGTCGTCAGTGACCCTATACCTATCATCCTAAATCTATCCATCCATAATATCGCAAGAGAACTGGTTATTGGAATATTCCATTCACAAGTGGGGATTTCCAATCTGTTGAAATCTCCATCAAAGAACATGTCGCAGGCCTCCTAGATAGTCCATCGGCCATAATGTTCTTCTTCCCCTTGACGTACTCTATGTTGAAGTCAAATGCATGTACCTTCGTCACCCATTTTTGTTGGTGCTCACTGAGGTCCTTCTGCTCAAGAAAATACTTCAATTTGTTGTGATCTATCTTGACCACGAATTTGCAGCCCACCAAATATTGTCTGAATTTGGTTAAGGCATGCATAACTGCCAACATATCCTTGTCATAGATGGAGTACAACCTCTCAGGCTAACTGAGCTTCCTTCTCTCAAATACAATGGGGTGTCCTCTTTGCATCAAAACTGCTATGATGCCCTCGTCAGATGCATCACACTCTAATACAAATGGCAGAGTGAAGTATGGTAATGATAACATTGGGCATGTGCCCATGAATTCCTTCATGTGATCAAAGGATTTTTGTGATTCATTGGTCCAGAGGAAAGCCCCATTCTTGGTGAGATCTGTCAGTGGTTCTCCAAACTAAGAAAAAACCCTGACAACCCACTTGTAATAGTTGCATAACCCGAAGAAGCTCCTCAACTCTATCACATTCCTGGGCGTTGGCCAATCCAGAATGTCCCTGATCTTCTCCCAGTGTACCTATACCCCCTGTGCACTAATGATGTGACCCAAGTAAAGTAGCTTTGTCATATCGAACTCACACTTGGACTCTTTCGCGTATATTGACTACACCTCCATGATGCTCAATACCTCATCCAAGTGCCTCATATGCTCCTTACATGTCTTGTTGTAGACCAAAATGTCGTCGAAGAAAACCAAAACTGATTTCGTCAACTGATCCCTGAATATGTGGTTCATGCAAGACTAAAATGTAGTTGGTGTGTTTGTTAGCCCAAATGGCATAACCAGAAACTCGAAATGTCCAAAGTGACACTGAAATGTCATCTTCTCTATGTCCTTCTCTCAGATGTTGATCTGATGATACCCAGAGCGTAGATCAATCTTCGAGAAGAAAACTGCCCCATGCAGTTCATCCATCAACTCGTCAATGTGAAGGATAGGATATCGGTTCTTGATGGTTTTCTTGTGCAAGTATCGGTAATCAATGCACATCCTCATGGTACCATCCTTCTTCAGAACTAAGACAACTGAAGAATGGAATGGACTGTTGCTAGGTCTGATGTGTCCCATCGCTCGCAATTCCTTAATTGGTTTCTCTATCTCATCCTTGAATCTCCTAGGATGAAGATAGGGGGGTGTGATCATAGATTTGGCCCCCTCCTTCAACTCAATTGTGTGCTCAAACCCCCTGTCAGGTAGTCTCCCTGGTGGAATCGACCCAAAAACTGTTGATGTCGTCCCAACAAGTCCCTGATCTTTGTATGGCATTGTTGTCGACCCTTTGAATCCTTCTGCATAGTGATCAAGAACTCCGTGGCATATGCTACCTCCCCATGTCTAAATATCATCTCCATCCTCTTGGTCAAAACTGTCCTAGGTGCTTATGTTGACATGCCTCTCTAAACAACCCTCTTTCTATCACTGTCTATGAAGCCCATCTCCAAGGTTTGGTAATTGGTGGTGATTTTCCCAAGGTGATCATCCACTGGACTCCCAATACCACATCTTTGTTAGATAGGTCAACCACATAAAATGTGTCTCTCATTGTATAGTTGTCTAACTTAATTTCCAAGTCTGAAACTCTATCTAGACACTCCATTGTATGGCCATCTTCTACTGCAACATCAAACTCCTCAAACTCCTCTATCCAAAGTGTCTGTCTCAATACCAATGAAGCATCGATGAAGTTGTGGGTGGCCCCACCATCTATCAGGAAGATTTCGCGTTGTCCCTGAATAGTCCCTTTGATCCGGAGGGTATCATAATTGGGAACACCAGAAAGGATCTCTATGACTCCTCGCTTTGTTGGTTTTCGTCTATTAGCCTGCTCAGGAGGATGTGGAACTACCGGTGGGTGGGTCCCTGCCGGTGTCAGTGGTCTATGGAGAGGTTTCTCCTCTTCCTGTGTCAACTCCTCCTCTGAGCTAGTGGATCCATTGTCATGCTCCTCCTCCTCATTGTCCACATTGTCTGTTTCCACCTCAATATAATGAATCTCTCCCTTGCCCATGCACTTGTGGCCTGGGACCCAAGGGTATCTACAACTGAAGCAAAGCTTCTTCCTCATAAGCTCTCACCTCATCTCATCATCCTACTTCTCCTTTCCCTTCCATTCTCTTTGGAATGGCTTCCTATCTCGGTCCTTCTGTGGTAGAGAGGATGTTAGGAGAATCATGTTTAGGTATTCCCTCCTTGCGTCTATTGTAAGTGACATATTCATCACCTATGTGCTCATGCCCCCCTGGGTCCTCTACTACACTCATTGTCTTTAGTCACAGGCCGGCAGGACTAAATCTCTGATACCACTATAATATTCATGACTTGGCTAGTCTGGGAAACTCTGCTAATTTGTGTGTATGATTAATTGTTTACAGCATATGTCTTGAGTATACAAATGGTAAATGAGACAAAAGACTATAAATCATATATTATGATATCTCTAGAGTACAATGTTGAATGTAGCTGACAATAAAATAAATCACTCGGCTAGATCAATGACAAAAGGATCTTGGCTGGAATACAATAAGCAAACTAAAATGATAATACCATATGATAGATGAAACTATAGGGTCAATGGATGATTTGCATTATGGCAGCTCACGCGGTAGTTGTTGCAAGTTCGGAAAGTTTTCCTTGGTGGCTAGATCTCTCGAGTCAGTCTGGAAACTGTCCCAAACAATGCACCTTGTTGTCCCTCCCAGTCCTAGTGATTGACTGGCCCCTCTACTAGTGTGTATGGACCCTGATGGATCCCACTTGGGGAATGCGCCCCTCTACTACTAGAAAATTGTGCCCTAGTGATTACACCATCAGAATCGATTAAGATGTGTCTCAAACTGATCACCCTGGCCTACCGTGAGATGGGTCGGAAGGGTTTCCCCATATCTGATCTGATGATCACTCGGGAACCCCGAATGTGTTTTCCCCAAGTGTCGCACTCCCAATGTCCGAAAAATGTGTCCCTGGTGATTCTCTCATCGGAATCTAAGGAGAAACCAGGAAAAAAATGTGTATGGCCTGCCTCTCAAATGGGTCGGATGGGAATATTTGAACTCTCCCTGAATGGGACAATTCTATCCACTAAGCCTCCTCAGAAGTTGTTCCCTTTCCCTGAACAAGTGTGCCCATGCTGCTAAACCTTGTAGAACTACTGCTGAAAACTAATGGAAGACCTGTGTGATATCCTTGGTGACTAGGGTGTGTCTCTCAACACCGAAATCAGCCACTGGTGTATTCCTCCTGGAATCCACTGAGCTACCTCTCCTGAGTTGCGCATTTCTCCTCAATGACAAGTCAAAATCTGCATAATGATGAATTAGGTTGTTGTACCCTCTCTTATAGTTGTCCAAAACCCTAATTCATTGTTGACTTCTAATTTTATCTCATATGTTCTCTTTTTATCTCAAGTTGGCTTAAAAGCGTTTTTAGCCACTTTTAGCTCAATGCCACTTTCTGATTAAAACACCTTTGACTGGGATGACCTCTAGTAACCTTGTTTACCCTTTTCTGGTCCTGGCTATAGTCTAACAGGGTTGTTTAGACCATTAAGCCTCCTCTCTGGAGCTTCGATTTGGAAAGGGACATTGTAGGGACCACATGGGGGACCCATTCCACACCTTGGGTGACTCCTTGGGGATTTAGAGAGAGGTTTAAACTTAGGAGAGGGGGTTTATTCCCCCATTTTTTAGTTTCCTCTCCTAATGGGAGTTCCCCTCTCTCATGGTCCCCCCCCCCCCTTGAGTGAGCCTCCCTCTTTTGGGAGTGACACTTGGAGAGCATGAAAGGGGGGTCTCTCTTGATTCTCTCCCTTAAAAGAAAGATCACCCCTCATCTTTTTAGATCTATTTTCAGTGCAACTCCATGCTGCCCAAATTTCTCCTCATTCATTTTTGTTATATCCCAACTTCTCCTTTGTAATCTTGATGCAATTTTTGCAGCCACATCTTGTGGATAATTAAAGTGAAGCTTTGGAGGATCTCTTGTGTTCTCTTGGAGTGTTCTTGGTGTTATTGTATGGTGTTCACATTGAGGTAATATTGTTGCAATCTTTTGTATTTCCTTGCTTGCATTGTTTTTACTTGGAGACCCCAAGCACATTATTTTGTTGAGATAGATTTGTAGTAGTATTTCTATAAGTCTTTGTGGGTTGTTCCTACTTGTGTTTGGAAAGTATTTTGCAAGCCATTTAGATAAACTCACCTTCTTGTCTCATTGTGTAGCAAGAATTTTCATATCTGCAGGTTACCGAAGGCTTGGAGGAGTGGATTCTAAATCTAGAATTTCACTTGTCCAACCATCTAAATCTTCCTTTATTTTTTGTTCTCATTTCCAACCATTTATCATTCATTTTCAAGAATTATTCTTCTCTAATATTGCAATCTAATCTTCCTTTTCAAGTTCATATTTTTACATAATAATTTATGTTTTATGTGCTAACATAAAATAACTTGTTCCAAGTTCTTTTTTAGCATTTTCTAGCAAGCAAACCTTGTTGTTTTATGTAGGTTTTCATCATTTTAAGGGGAGGTGTTGCCCATTTTTTGCCACAAGAAGCTCAAGGAAACATCCTAAGGCCTTGGTTTAAAACCCTCTCTCTATTATTACTTTCCAAATCATTGTAAGAAGCCCAAGAGAGTCTCTTGAGCTTGCATTCTTTTCATTTTCATAATTTGTAATTTGTAAAGTATTTCTTAGTTTGCTTTGCCCACATCTTGCATGTGAGTGGCTGTGTCACCCTTGAAATACCGTGTTGG
>SNQJ01S0117178.1:35869-61595 GCA_010110895.2 Picea sitchensis
TCCTCCGCTACATTTAGCGACCCGCTAGAATCTCTGCCTAAGATCATACAGAATTGGCGTGGTCTGCCAGATTTGGTGAACCTGCCATTTCTTTTTTTTAAACTAAAATCGTTTACGGGCCAACATTAGACATTCCTGGGATGCCATGTGTCGTCCAATGATTGGGCCATGTGGCACTTGCTGATATGCCCACATGTATGCTGATGTGGTTTTCCCTGTCACTGTCGTACTGACACGTGGTGCTCCCTAGGTGGTGCCACATGGTGTCTCATGGGGGTTCCATGTGGCACTTTTCTATTGGTCCTTATGGACCCTGAAAAGTCCATTGGTGGGTGACACGTGGCAGCCTCTGGTGCTGCCACGTGGCATGATGACGTCACCCTGCCACATCAGTTGCTGACGTCAGCAGTATGGATGATGATGTGTCCCTTTTTCACTAGCCATGTTTGACCACAACTTTGACCGTGAATATCTTTTAAACCGTAACTATGTTTGACGAGTCGTTTGCACCGTGCTCTTCGTGATCATGTCGTTTTTACTGAGTTTTGGGAACTTTGAATTTTTTCCCTTTCTCTATCTGTTGAATCCATTCTTAGTGTTTTGAGTTGCCTTTGTGAGTTCTGAGTTATTCTTAGCCTTCTCTGTATCCCTTTTGGATCACCCACCTTGGCACAAAATCGGTAAGTTTTCCCTCCACATTGTGCCATAGTTGTAAGGTTGCAAAGTTGATTTATTTTTCCCACCTTTGTCCTTGAGGCAAAGTTGTGTGGCTAGTTATTTATTTCAATTCATTTTCAAGTTATTTTAATTACTTAATTGTGCCCACACCTTGTATGTGAGTGGCTTTGCCACCCTTGCAATATCGTGAAGACTAGTTAGATTTCATTTTCTTGCAAAGTAATCAAAATCATGCCCCGCCTTTTGCCCCGTATTCCCTCCCCTTGCCACTTTGTGGATCTTGGGTAACAAGAAAGGGAAAAGGATTGTGTGGCTAGAATAATTAGGCTCCTAATCCATTATTTTTTTAACCATTAAAAAATGGTGACGTGGGAGGCTAGAAGGGGTTGAAGCCAAGGACGGTTTCATGGCACTACGTGTCCTCCTTGTTGAGCACCCAAGCATCTTGGATTTGACCTGTGGATCTAGAGAAGAACCTTGTTGTTCTTCTTATTGATCACCCAACACTTCTTCTTGGTTGAAGGGATAAGGACTTAGGGTAGTCACATAGCTTAGGATTGCTACAATTCAGATCTAATCCCCCTAAGTTCAAGAAAGACCTAAAATTAATTAAAATCAACCTACTCACATTTCACAACATTTACATTTCCTTGCAATTTCATTTCAAGCAACTTATTTTTCAAGCATTTACTTTTCATTTACTTTCAGCAGATTCTTTACTTGTGAATATTTACATTTATCGAACCATTATTTATTCCTTATTGCAAATATTCTTTATTTTGTGAAATAATTGTTCAAGTGTAAAGTTACTTTTCAATTCTTTGTATATATATTTCATAAGCTTGTTTCATACTTATAGAGTAATTTTTCATAGTGTATATCTCAATAAGTCAATTTTGATAATCTATAGGCACTGGTCTAACTGTTGTTTTATAAATAAAGGTTTGTCTATAATTAAAAGAACTGCATATTGCATTGTTGTTTGTCATTAAGTTGGGTCTCCTTAACTGTAACTTAATTAACCCCTAGAACATTAATAAAAACTTCACATAGTTTAGAAGGGTCTACCACCCTTGGCTTCCCTAGGAGTGAGCCTAGAAGGAAGGAGTCTAGATCGAGGTGACAACGTGTCTAGACTTAGGTTTGTGCCTCCAAGGACACACCAAGTGGGTTGAAGACTTCTCCACACTTGTAGGTGTGTGTTAGGATAGAAACATTACCTCCTGAAAACTGAAAGGCTCAGAATCTAGAATTCTACTCACCAATGCCATAGAGTCTAGGAAACTTCTTCGGAGGTCTGCTCTCTGAATGTGCTTTTAGGAGTATTAACATTCTCCTAAGCATCCCTCAATATCTGAGTGAACTGTCGAGGTCTCCTAACATAAGTGGAAAGGGGCTCATGTCTCCCCTTCTTCATTTGAAGGCTATTGTATTTCCCTGGAAATCAACGGTGACCCTGGCTCAACCTTTGGAGCTTCTTGCTACTCATTCTTTATCACTAGAATAGGCTCATGGGACTTCAGGATGCAAATCCTTCTCCAAACTTTACATCCCGGCACATTATTGTCTTCCTCTGCTCTAGAATAAATACATGGTAAGCCTTTGAAGTCTCAATATAACCCACAAATAAACCCTTCCTACTAGAGGGCTCCAACTTGGTCCTCTTCTCTACCGGTATATGGATATAAAAAGGACAACCAAAGATGTGAAAATGACTCACCTTTGGCTTCAAAACAATGAATGCCTCCTCTAGTCTCTTGTCCGCCAAGATCTTGTGAGGTCACCAATTCTAGATGTAGATTGTTATGTTGCATGCCTCTACCCAAAGAAACATTGAGAAGTCTTGGTAATGTATCATGGCCTTAGCAGCCCCTATGATGGATCTATTCTTCCATTCTGCAACCCCATTCTAATATGGGTTGTACAGAACTATTGGTAAGATCTCGATGATGAAAGATGATAAATGGACATGGCTGGGTGACTTACTAAAAATAGACACTCCCTCTGTGAATCTTGGATCCCAAACCGAAAGACAAAAATAAGATTTGAAAGCATCATATAACTCCTCTAAACCATCTGAGCTCACTAGTAACATCGAATTACCCCTCTAATCAAGCTGACACAAACCCAGAAAGTCATCTCCAATTGCAGAGTAAGAGAACATGAAAATGGGGACATTATAGTCCTCCCTTCCCAAAGATTGTTTGTCCTCAAGCAATGTTATCACAACCTTATGATCAACAAATTGAAACAAACTGAAATTGAGAATGATCCCAGTGTCCCAAACCAACCTGGAATATGTGAAGCACCCTCTACTTAAAGCACTTTCCTACAAGGTACTAACACAAGAGGCCTCTAGAATACTACCAATAAGTATAGCAATAAGATACTGTAAAAACTCAATCAACCCCTCAGAGAATGGCTCTTCTAGGAAACCAATCCAATGCACCATGGGAGTAAACTCCTTAAAGTAAAAATTGGCTCTCTCTTATTTATCAGTTTTTGAACTTCCAAACAATGTAATCCCAAGGTCCCAAGCTAGTCTCTGAAAGGAACCACCATGTTTACGATGCGCCACTCTGATCATAATTTTCTGACCATCATACCCAGACTGCATTCTCCTCTCCTAGAAACCTAAGCTAAAATGTTTGAAAGAGTTGAACCCACTACCATGAATCATATCCTACAAAGGCATCTCAGTGAAGTCAAATTCTGCAAATCCACTGCTAGACTTGATCCTGGGTATCGGCAAAGAAAATATGTTCCGCCATATAAAATGAGTCTCAACATCTCCTCTCATGACATTCCAAAAATGAAACAAACCAATCATTGTCACAACCATGTTAATCAGTATCAAGATTTGAAGTAATCTACCAATCATGTGAATTCTCGGATCCCACGGTCAAATTAAAAGTCCACCATCCCCAATACCTACTGACTCCCACTGTGCTACACTGATAACCATTGGAATCCAATTAAGCCAAGTCTTTGATTCTTGTTTTTGTATGCAACCATCTGGAGGAAACAAAGTAGGAGACCTGCAAGACTTGAATTCATCTTTTGAATATGGAATCACATCATACCAGAGTGATCTGTGTAATCTTTTATCTAACCCACCTTCATGTGCCATCAGAAACATAGTCAAATCATATGTACATGGGCTGAAAGAAAATCAATGAGCATACCTCACCATACAATCAAGGTGAAATTCACCCACTTGAGCCAAAGAAATACCTGAATAGTCACTTGGATTCCATATTTCCCCACTGCCATCGCATGCATTAGGAGGTGTCTCACAACTTAGATCATCAAGAGCAGATTTTGCACTAGCTATGTAAGCCTTCTCTACAAACTTGATGACAATTATGATAGTTTTTCCATTAGTTGTGGCCCTTCAATCCTCAAGAAAAAATGATGGGACGACATTATGAACTAACATATTGTCCTCACAATAATGTGTTTCCTTTTCACACAGATTTTTAATAACAATCTGTGCATCACCAAAATAGAGCCTTGTGCATATTTCACTTGTGGATGCATAAAATGGTCCTTTTTCATGGAAATCCACTGTATCATTCTTCTCCCTTTTACTCTTATATTGTGCATTGACTCCATTAGTATCATATGAACCTGGATCCTGGATTAATGTGTCCACATTTGTAATAAACCCATTCCCACAATCAGTGGATGCATACACTTCCATGTTGGCTGGTCCACAAGGTATATGCTCAACTATTTCATCTGTAGCTATGACTTGAGCTTCAATGGGCTCTCCAAAAGAGGTGGCTCATGATCCCCATGATGCAAACTATGTGTATAATCAAAAAAAATTGAGTCATACCTCTCTTCAATGCCATGCAAATCTGAATGATCCTTGTGCTTGACCATCACAAGAGGCTCTTCCCTCAAATCATGAGTACCACTAACATCCTCATGTGTTATGGCTGCCATAAATGACTGAGTTTGTGTTGTGGATGATGAAAAATGTGTCAAACTCAACTCCATACAAAGCTCATCAACCTGAATTTCTAATTCTAGAAGGGCCATTTGAGTGCTCTTCAAAGAATCCTTGGTAACTTTAAGCCCATGGGTAAGGTTATCAACTTCCTCTTCTTTCCCTTTGAGCACATCAAAATAAATCTCATCAAGCATCAAAAGATGATCTCTATCTGAAAGTAGATGCAGGTAATTAGATTTCATTACCACCAACGCTTCTCTGAGTGCCTGAAAATCTGCAAGGGAAAGTTCTCCTTCAAAAAATTTATGTGTCCCTAGAGGCTCTTCCCTCCAACAACATTTTTCCATCAATTTGAGTGTCATCAAAATGTTTTATGGTTGAAATAATTGTGTCTTCACTCACCTTCAATTGCCTTGCCAAATGATGGGACTCATGGGAACTATCATCTTCATACAAATTTTCTTATTTGTATTCACAAAAACATGCTTCCCAAAATAATCTTCCTCTTTGTCATCCTTCATGCATAATTCCTGAGAAATTAGATCAACATCCAAAGGAAATTTATACAACACCAAATCTTTATCATTGTTAGGTGCTAACACACCCAAATCATCATAATCAAAATTACTAATATAAGATGTTGAATCATCATCATTGGTTGATTGGAAAACTTCACCATATGTGCTATCAACATACCCATCATATGCACTTGTGTTATCGACCTCATAGGATAGTTCTAATGGTGTATTAAAGGTTTTTGTTTTGTCAACCTCATTGCACCCATCCTCGACATGAATAAATGCATGCACTTCCAAGAAGTCATCCTGGGGTTCTGTCAAACTTCCATCATGAGGTGAGGCATTCATGTCACCAATTACTTCAGATTTGAACCCCTCTTCTTTCTTCCCAACTGATAAGTGAGGCTCCAACAACTTAGGATGCTCTAACAATGTTGTTAGATTCTTTTGATATTCTTGAAAGACCTGCGAAAGTTCTACCTTGAGTTCCTAATATGTCTTCATCTTTCCTAAGCCACTAAATGCACCTTGATACCAAGTTACCACTAAATGCACCTTGGTCACTTATAAAAAAAAATATGAAAAATATATTTTCATTGATTTCCCCTCAAACTAGAAAGATGCATAGCTCTGATGCCACTGTAAGATCTCAATGATGAAATACGATAAATGGACATGGTTGGGTGACTTGCTTAAAATATACACTCACTCCCAGAATCTTGGAGCCAAACCGGAAGCCGGAAATAACATTTGAAAGCATCATATAACTCCTTTAAACCATTTGATCTCACTTGTAACATCGAATTACCCCTCTGATCAGGCTGACACAAACCCATAAGTTCATCCCCAATTGCAAAGAAAGAGAACCTGAAAATGGGGACATTACATGGTCAACTCCCTCTTGATCCCTTCTCCTTGCAGAAAACCCTTGAACTCCTCAGAGGTATACTTTCCCCCATTGTTTGATCTCAAAACTTTGATCTTATTACCTTACTAGTTTTCAACTAGAGCTTTGAAGTCCTAAAACTTGCTAAAGACCTCATCATTGGTCTTTAAGAAGTAGATCCAAGTCTTGTGAGAGAAATCATCAATAAAGGAAACATAATACATGCTTATTGTTATTGACGCTACTAACATCGATCCATAAACATATGAAAATACTAGGTCTAGAATCCCCTTAGACCTATGCTACTCAATATTGAACTATGGAAGACATGTGATTATCTCCCTTAGAATAGGAAACTCCATGTGATGTAGGTGCCCCATCCTCTTGTGCCACAACTCGCACAAGTCCTCATTGTTATGCACCAAGGCTCGAACAAGTTCACCTTGCAACTTGTACAAATTACCTTCTCTAACCCCTATTACCTGAGCTACTTTTGGGCTAGATTCCTTTGATTTGATGATGACTTGTTGGTTCTTAAACTCTGTTGTAAAGCCCTTATCTTCTATAACCAAAACTAAAAGTAAATTCTTCCTAAGACCTGGTACAAACAAGACATCATCAAAATATAAAAAATTACCTAACACGAGCTAGAAGGGAATAGTACCAACTCTTGTTATTGGGTACTTGGCATCATCACCAAGCTCAACATGTACTCCTAAGTCCTACTTCAAACTAGAAAAAAATTGCAGGGATGATGTCACGTTTCGAGATGCCCCACTGTCCACATACCATGCATTCCTCGAAACTACGTTGGTAGAAAGGAAAGATACCAACAATAAATCCTTCTTGAACTTGGCAACAAACTCATTCATTTGAGTTTCTGCAGAGGCTGCCAACCAACTTTTGTTGTTGCTTCCCTTTACCCTTCCTTTATGGACATTATGATGCATAATGATCGTGCTTATGACAAATGAAGCACTTGATTTTACTCAATTCATTTCCTAGCTATGAGGTTGACTCCTCACTCTTTCCCTTACCCTTGTTGGGTCCTTTACCTCTACCCTTACTTGACTGACCAAATAGAGATAGGTTCTCATCACCACCCTTCTTGCTATCCTTTGACTCCATTCGAGTCTCCTGGATACAATCATCCCAAAGCCTCTCAAAGTTAGGAAGGTTCTCCCGAGCACAAATACCTTTGACAAATGRTTCTCATGAAGTTGGAGATCCATTTAGTTCYATGTTCACTAGCTCTGCATCTGCAACCTTCTCCCCAACTGTTGCAAGCTAATCAYGAACTTGTGTGACCTTCATAAGGTAATTGGTGACTATGTCTTATCTGGTCATCTCTAGGGATCTRATTTTTTCTGCAATACCATCTTCATGTTTATGTTMTCACTCTGGCAGAGACTTTCCAAGGCGTCGAACATCTCCTTCATTGTMTTCTTCTCTAATATATGAGGGATCAAATGATCCTTTATGGCATCCAATATCATTTKCTTGGCCTTCACTTCCCTCTTGTTGTGATTTTCCAACTTTTATGGATCTCTAGGAAGAGTCACAACATCCTTGACAATATCTCAAAGATCGTTCTCTTCTAGTAAGAGTACAACCCTCACCTTCCATGATACGAACTAATCTATCCTCAAACCTAAGGCTAGCTGACGCCATCTCTGAAATCTACTACACAAACTCCCAAAACTGAAAATTAGATTTGAAAACCTCTAACCGTTGGTCCTTCTTCCCTATATTAGATTTACTGTTGCAAATCCATGAGTACCTCAATCAGATATATAACTCTAATACCATGTAAAAATCCCAATCCTATATGAGTGACGTCCTTATGATCTCAATTAAACAAGTAAATTGTTAAATTTAATTGATGTTGAGATTAAATTTCATCCCATAGCATCAATCACACAGTAGTTGGAAATAAATAGTGGAAGCATAAAATCAATTTCACACGTACACATGCAGTTACTCCTTCAAATCAACTTTTCATTCCTTCGAAAAACTTACAAGGAAACCTCCACAGCTGACAAAAAAAAAAAAACAGTTGCACAATTACTGAAATCACCCTGAACTGAGCTTGTACAACCTACTTGAGAGGTATGGCTTACTGGCAAAACCAGAAAACAACATAAAACTACTATACAACCTACTGGACAACCTGTATGACCTGCCCATACGACTATATGAAATTGTTCCATGCGTTTGTACCTCTCTCTCTCTCTCTCTATCTCTCTCTCTCTCTCTCTTGGTCGCTCAACCTGCTCAACTGTGTATGAACTCTCTATTTTGACCTAGTCTAAGTCATCCATCCATGAAATACACTTTTTAGACTCAACTGCTAAATATAATACCTTTCAATTTTTTACTAAAGTGAACTACAAAATAGAATTACTTTTCAAAAATAAAAAATATTTCGAACTACTTCTCGCACATTCACATTGAACCTATGCAGAAGTTCCTATCAAAACTATATTTCTCAACAATTTACATAGAAACATGAAAGAATAGACTAAGCATTGGACTCTTCATATAATGATCAGATTCGGCGAAGGAAATGATTTCAAAGCATGATGTCGAGATTTCATTGTTATGATGTGCGCATTGCTCTTCATCCAGATTTGTTGACAACAATTTTATGAACTGACCAACATCCAACAAATTGTCAACACAACAGATTAAGCTTCACTCAATCAGTGTTGTCCACCCTTGTAACAACTAATTTGTTGGGCAGAGGCAGCTTTCAAGAAATTTGTTGAAGACAGTGGTCAAGTTCAGTTAATCGAGCATTCAAATGTATGGTTCATTCAAGAAAGTGGTTGTTTCCATATTCAAAGGTTTTGTGTAAATTCAAGTTACTAATATTGACCAAGGGTTGCATTTCCCTATGTGTTATCAAATTAAAAGAAAAACACTTAAGCATGACGTGAGGTATGTTTGACATCTATCCCACATTTAAAAATTTATTTGACATCAACTATTTTATAAAGAAATAAATATTTCATTTGTATCCACTTGGAAGGCACAAAGAAAGATTGATACATGGTGTATAAGAGAGTTTGAAAAGAAAGATTTTAGAGGTGTGACAAGCATGCTATTATAAAGATTTGTAAAAAGGTTTCAAGTGTTGAGGTGGTGAACATGTTGGGTGTATGTTAAGTGGTACCCAACACCCTAGGTCTAAAAATAGATGATCAAGTCAAAGTCGATAGTCAAAGTTAAGTTAATTGAGTCAAATTTATTCAAAATGTATGACAGTCTAGGTCAAAGATGATTTCAATGAAAGTTAAGTCAAATCATGACGTTGGTGCATCAATCAAGTTTTCCAAACCAAGGTCATAGGGATCTTGTTGGACCTTGATCAAATCCACCAAGAAACATTTTTTATGCAGGTATTCAATGAAAGTATCAAAAGAAGAATTATGCAAGACCAAAGAAGATGACAAAAGAAAGTTAAAGAAAATGACAAAAGAATAAACAGACAACAAGGGAAACAAAAGAAAGAAAAACAAGATGAAAGAAGACAAATGAAGAAGAACACAAATAATGAAGAAAATAGACTCCTAGGCATGAACAAAAGAAGCAAGAGGCAAAGAATATTCAAGCGACAAAAGCATAGTGAATGTGAAGGAAAGAAGAAGCAACAAAAGAACAAGAAGAATGAAGTAGCGATAAGCAAGGTAAAATAAGTAGTGAAAATAATACCATGTCAATAATTGTGATGCAAAAAGAGATTGGAATGACTCCATAGAAAATGAAATCAGCAAGAAGTTTGATGATCCTCCTTGATAATGTTGGAAAATAAAATGATCATGGTCCTATGTTTAAAATGGCCAGATTAACCTGAGATGAACACGTTTGAAGAAAAAAAATGTGTATGTACTCAGTCAAATGATGATATAATGGTTGTAATCCATGATAAAGCAAGTATATCCTCATAACTTGATTGTTGATGGTTAGTGGTAAACCAAAAACCACTTGTCATGACAAATGAAGGTTCGTTGGTCAGCCAAAACCACTCAATGTAATGAAAGGTTCGTGGTAAAGCCAAAACCACTTGAGAAATATAATGATTGAGGGATAATTCACCTAACACGATGACATGGGACACAAAGGACATGGAAATACGAGTGTCCGACATGTGAAATTTTGACCTCGAAAACAGGACACAGAGGACGTGTTTATATATATATATGAAAAAAAAAATATATATGAAAAAATTGAAAATTACACCAAAAAAAAAAAAATTGAACAGTTCATATTTTTGTTAGAAACTAGAAAATTTACATGACACAACTTTAAACATGTAACATAAATGATTAATAATGATTCAATAATTCATTATAATGTATAATTTAGATTGTATACATTGTAACATCAATGATGATAAAATGACAAACATTGAAGTTTGAACCACGAAATTAAAACAAATAGCTACAACATTCTCATTAACTCATCAAAATCAAAATGTATTACAATGTATAGATACTAGATGGTAATACCGAGTCAGAGTCACTAATGTTGTGAATTGGGAATACCCGATGGAAAATACAAAATAGTGCAGGGTAGATACTAGAACCATAGATGGAAGAAGCTCATAGCTCATGAGTCATGACTGTCATTAGTCCTCCATGTCATAATCATCAAATCGGTATCCTGCACCACTACTTTCTCCTCTCCTCCTCCTCCCTCCTCTCCCTCTATATCAATGCAATGTGTGCATCTATTTGTGTGGAGGATGAGCCCTCAAGAGGGTCACCATCATCAAAAGGTATTTAACCATACCACGGGTTCATTAAGATCCAAGTTGGCTAATGCCAACTCCAACATTGTTGTCTAAACCCATATCATCCGAGGCCCATCCCGTCTTTTTCTTTCCTTGGCCCTCTTATCTCTGCACAGTAAATAAGATGGATGTTGTTGTGCACATACACCATTGTCTCTACAGATTTGCTCAAGCTTGCTCTTCTTGTTGTACAAATTCCCACTTAATAGTATCCAATTCCTCCTACTTAACAAGAGGATGAAGTAACCTGAGATAGGAGCCTCATGGATAATTGTTGTAGAGGAGGGCATGTTTCCCCATGAGTTACCCACGAGGCATAGGGATTCTTAGCCCCCCCATCTCTGAGCACATCATAACCTCCAAATCTCCCAGTGCGGTGGAAAACTCTGAAGCCCTCCTCCACCTAATCAAGGTATGCTCTATCCTGAAATATATGTCTAAATGCATCCTTCCTCCAATGTGAAATCTCACCATCCATGTGATGAGGGAAGGAATGCAGTATCAAGGCCCACAATTGAGTCATTCATTAGTATAGTATTTGGGATTGAATGAGTGAGCCAAGCAATGAAAAGTTGTGCAATTATTATCCCACCTGTTGATAAGAATTTCATGTATGGTCGTGAATAAGGTCTCTCATGATGTCCCTTCATAGAAATTCATGATCTAAAACAGTCTTCTGAGACTCAATCATGGAATCCACCATCATAGACCTCTTCTAGGATGGGCTTGTTTGTGTCCGCAAATCGTAACAAAGAGATGATAAGGTCCACCAGTCTTAATGGTAAGATCTACCCTCCTCCACCAACCATCATCTAACATTGTGTCCTTGGCCTTTTTGAAGAAGCTTGATCTATCTTCCAAAAAGACCAATACTACTATGAAATAACCATGGACCCAAAAGAGCACTCTTGACCTCCCTCGACCTCTTAAGCATGATGAATGAGGGAGGTCAAACCCGAGTATCTGCAATCTTCAACAATGATATATGTGTATACTCTTTATAGATTGTGAGGGCATTAGTATGGTTTTGTACAAAATTGTGGATATGGCGTGCATCCTCAATAAGACTTCCCATCTATGTCACTTCCACAACAATAGATTTAAGTGATAAATTCAAAGAATGAACAATGCAAGGTGTCCAAAAAATATGATGATATATACTCTCAACAATCAAGTCTGCAACTTTGTAAACATGTGCATTATCTGTAATATTTTTCACACAATAATTAACACCTACATATTCAATAACCTTAATGAACAATTCACCCTTATATTGTGCATCTTTGTATTTTCTAAGAGCATCCATTGCTTTCAAGAGAATTTCTCCATTCAGGGAAGACACCATGAATTTGATGAGTGGATGTATTGCATCTATCGACCATCGGAAACAATACTAACACTTGTTGAGGGCCATGTTGATTTGATGGGTTGTAGGATTTTATCCACCTCCCCCTCCTTCTTTGCCTTCACCAACAAAGTGGTTCTAAGCTTCTCTAAATTAGGAGGAACATATATGATTGGAGCCTGATCAATTAGAGCTCTAAACATCTCAAGAAACAAAGGAGACCATGCAACATTGAGGGAAATGAAGTTGAGATAGAAAAAAGAAACCAATGGTAAGATCAATCTCTTCTCTCCTGTTGAAATATCTTGTCCATTGGACCAGTTGCCCCCTCTTTCTTGCTTGTTGAGTAACTTGATTTGCACTCCCACTCCCAAATTTAACATTTCTAGATGGCTTCTTCAAGAATGAAAGAGGGTCATCATTTTGGCTTTTCTTGGATGTTGTTGCCACCTTTCCCAAGCCAACAACGTCCTCTTTTCCCATTTCTCTTCTTTTGGATGGAATCACTGATTTACATGCTCCAAGTCCAAAGCTGACCCAAAATGGCCTTTAACTAACTCGGTAATGGGTGCTTGTAAATTCATTATGGAAAATCCACATGTCCACAAAACATTCCCCTCCATGCTTTATGGCCCCATCTCCGTGTTTTCTAAGTATTTATACTCCTGGCGGATATTTGCATAGTTTAAAAGCTGGAACCAACAGGAACGATCGAGGGGTCCAACTTTTGACTTAGTGGGTGGTAATGAACCGGTCAAACCGGTTTGATAGACCATTTTTAAATACATAAATATTTAGATTTTAGCAGAAAAATATATTTTTAGGATTTCCGTCATGTTTCAAAGCATTAGAGACAACATATCAAAGTATGCTCATGAATATATTAAAATGGCACCAGGTGCAATGCATATCTAGAGATCGAGACATAAATACATAATCAAGGCTCTAAATGGCCTCCGACCTCATGAACTATGATAAAAGCATGCTAGCAGGTCCCGAAATTTGCGGTATCTCATTGATCAACTTGTGATCAGCGATCAATCATCACTATTGCTAGAAATAGAAATGGCATGGGCATCCTCGTCCTCGACATCATCATTTGTCTCTAACTTGGACTCAAACTCGGCCTCAGACTCAACACCATCAGGGACATCTGTGACTACAACCTCTGAAGTTGTACTAACTATAGTAGTACGGGTGCCAAGCCGCTGACAAGGCACCACGAGGGTATCTGGTTATGCTTACTGCGGTTCCACTAAGATTACGCCATGGAGCTATGGAGATGGGGACCCACGGTGCCTAATGGAGATGCATCCGCTGAACAACCCTTCCCATCCACCTCAAATCACTTAATCAAGGATCAAAATGGGTTGGTGAGTCTCCATTGCAATGCGAAGTTGGATCAACATCATCGACCTGATGAGTTTATTTCAGATCATTTAACGATTTGGTTGCACCTTAGTTGAAGGTTGTATTGCATGAAGACTAAATAATTATTCGGAGTTCTGACGGTTTCTATTGCTTTATTGAATCTCGCTCAAAGCCGGTCAATTAAGCTCACACCGAGGAATCACTACAAGTTTGACTCAACACTCTAATTGCAAACTTTTACAATTAAGGACATTGGTTGGAAAATGATTGCCACCAATTTGCTACAAAAAACATAGTTAGTCAAGTTAGTTCCTTGAGTAATAAATTATAAAGACATATAAAATTTAAAGTTTAAAATTTAAACACTTGAACTTTAAACTCTGGAATTTCATCCACATCCCTTGCAATATTTTCTAGGTTCTTGTCGAAGGTTCATGTGGCTCTAGTGAAAGAAGTGATATGTCAGTGTATTATCTCAATTTGCACTCCTCTCGGAAGGGACCATCGGCTCAAAGGAATCGCCCTACAAACCATTACCCTAACCTCTGATCATAGTTTCTCCAAGTTGTGCTCTGTAATGATACCTTGGGTTCAGGAAGTACCCAGCTGCATGTATGGGGTGATGGAGTTTATTGTTCCATCTATGATCAATGATCTCCCAAATAGGCCCATACTTGATCACTCTATCCTTGTATGTTTCCCTTATTTGCTCATTTTCCTGATCCATAGCCTCATAAATGCCAACCCATGGCTGATTTTCCCCCTCCACTATTAACACCTTAACAAAGTGGCTAGGCGATTTCATAATTTTGTTTCTTTTTCCAAAATGTGGGATCATTAACTTTATTTTTGGTGTCTTTTCCATCTAGTCTACATGCCCACTGAGATTCATTCCATTTATCAGATGCAAACATCTTTTACAAGTTATTTGATTGGGAAGCCATGGATTGCAATGTCAAGAAGTGAGTTGAAAATCTAGTGATGGAAGGCCTAAGGAGTTCTATGTTCTCTGTGTTTTTCCTCGTCGGGCTCAAAACCCATGAGTGGTTGTAGATGTACTTTGTGATGCTTTTTGGCATGCTCTATAGTGTTTTAGATCCATTCTTGTTTTCCAATGACCTCAAGCATGAGATCTATGCAATGTGCATCGCATGGGGTCCAAAATATGGTGTTTTGTTTCTCCTCTAACATCTTCCCGGCAAGAACATGGTTAGAGGCATTATCTTAGATGATCTTAACAACATTAGCCACCACCACATCCATAACAACCTCATCTAAGATCTCAAACAACAAGTTTCATCTTTGACCCTATCAGATGCAACCAATGATCTCAAAAACATGGTTCCTTGTGGGCAAGACACAAGGAAATTTATGATAATTATGATTCATCCATCCTCCATCCATCTAACATGGTACATCCTGTTTTGTCCCATGATACTTTCAAATATGTCAAGTATTATTCAATGGATTCGAACTCTTTTTGCAAAAGATAGCCTCCGTCATGCATGCTAGGCCTTTGGGCGCTATACCACGAAGCAATATTGGCATCCCACACATGGAGTTGGCGGTAATATGGTGCAACATTGAAGGGGATATCATTATGATACCACCATCTAGCTATGCACTCATAAGAAATATCTCTATATTGTTTCTTCGATTGTCATCTAAGGTGGTGAAATTAGTGGGTTGAACTTGAGAAACATTGGCATTGTCAGAGCCAGTAGTGGGGGGAGGTGTGAAATAATTTTGGATGGTATTCCTCTTTTTATTTTTTTAGGCGGATGCATGGTATTTTTCACTTTCAAGGGAGGAGGAACATAATGAATGGGGTCTCTATTTCTAACATTGGTAGAATAAATAGATGGAGAGTTCTCATAATCAAAAGTTAAAGTTTGGTTGCCCTCATTTGTGCTACACCCCTCTTCCTTCCTATTTCATCATGTATAGCTTTTTCCCTGGCACTGTTGGTAGTCATTAATTACTTTTTGCATCTCTTCTCTAATATGCTCAATAACATCCAATGGTGCCTCACATGAGTTAACTCGACCTCTATAACACCAGCCAAAGTGTTCTTTAGATACATGAATGCCACCTACCAAGTGCATTTTGACAATACTTGCAATACATTAGACCTTCAATCTTTGAACATGAACCCATGTAGCATCTTTAGTTTTTGGGGCCATTGTAAATTTGTAAATCCAAACTCAAAGGCTAAAACAAAGGTGCAATTTGCACAATGAAAGCAATCTGAAAATGCAAAGATGGAACCCTGTCTTAGACTCTTACTAAGTTTCAAACTTTAAAACATTCAACAATCAAGATTCAATATGGAAAAAAAGTGGAAAATTTTCAACATACCTCTGATCCAACTCCTCCAAACTTGAACATGAACTGCAGCCTCCTAGTTGAGATGTTAAATCCACCACAAACTGCCCGAAACACTTGCCCAATAAGCTCCTCGATGTTTCTCTTCAAGAATCAATGTTGCTTCAGCAAATGCCCCAAATTATGAATGAGAGAGGTGTGAGGGACTTATAGGGGAGTGATAGAGTTATATACGCTAGATTTAGGGTTTAGAGGATGTTAGGGAATTGGTTTACCAAAACAAAAGATGGTTTTCAAGTTCGCAGGCCTGCTACAATAGGTCTAGACAGGCAAATCAGTTTATAATGAGCAGAGTCGGTTCTCTGAGCTCAAGCAGTTGATACCATCGACAATTGCATACATAAATGATTATTGGTTCAATCCCTCATCAGTTCGAGCAGGTCAGACATCTAGCTGGAAAGCAAATGGAGTTAAGTTGGTTAGGTTTTAAAACCTTGGAATAATTTTGTCTTGACCACATTGTTTTGTTGCACTAGTGATTTTTCCATCATTAGAAGCTTCACTTCCAACTCCACTTACAAAAGATGGGACACTAAAAGAAGCTGCTGAAGTTATTGGAGGAGGAGCAACACCAACATTGGGATTCTTCACTTTCCTTTGCCCTTTTGCTGCTTTCTTTTATGATTGAGCCATCATTTTTGTTGGAGGAAGAAATATCATTGTTGTAATTGTTGTTGTAGCAAAAATTGCAATTTGGACCCTCAAATCCCACTTGCCATCACTTGGGATGAATCAAACACAGCGCAAAACCCTCTTCATATAAAATCGCCCACAACCCAGACATGTTCAGCAAACATTGAGAAATGAGGCAAAAATGCACTTTTTAGAGGACACAGGCCTCCCATAAAATCGGGACACGCTCCAAATTCATGTCTAGACATGAATTTGGGACATGTCAAGTCTTGAGAACCACAACCCAAGGTCATGTCGGACATGAATTAGGGAGAATTTGTGTCCCCACGCAAGATTTGCGACACGGTGGCATGTTTTGACGTGTCATGTTTCATAGGTTGAGGGTAATCCACAAAATCCCAAGATGTGGTTATGGGTAAGCCAAAGATTACCCAATATGATGATTGATGATGATGTAGGGGAGTAACAGAGTAGAGTGAAAAGGTTTGTGATTCAAGAATTGTTGTTGAACCATTTATAAGAAAAAAATTCCTAGAGAACTAGCAGATGCATTAACTAGCAACCCATGTATTTTGATGGATGAGTAGCTTTTATGGACATCAACAAACATGAGAAGTTTATATTTTGTAGGTACATGATCCAGTTTAAAGAAGATGAAAGAAGACCAAAGATGAAGATTGTAGAAGATAGAAGATAAATCTTGGAATGAATAAGGTTGAAGACAAAGAGCATAGAAGTAGGAAAGGAAGATTCGAACAACTCAAAGGACCAGTGAAAGGTAGAGGATAATGATTGAATATTGAAATCATAAGTATTCATTACGAGGGAGTTTGAAGGATTAACTCCTACTTGTAATATATGATGAAAACATTGTAATATGTTCATGAAGTAAATGTCTATGTACAAAACTAAGAGTGACAACAAGGAGAGAAGTTAAGAATGAAGATCAATGGAAAGATTCATGGAGATATTATAGGAGACAATTACGCATATGGTTGAACTAAATATTTAATTATAACATAGTTGTTATGGTCACCTAAAGCTATATAAAGGGACCAATTGTACAATGAAACACACACAAAGAATGGGTATGGTGGATGAGGTTTCCCCTTTGGGAGTTTCTTGAGTTTAAACTCTTTCGTTGTATAGCAATATGTGCTTGATATTATTTGTTTGTTGAATTCTAATTCCAATGCAACAAATGTTAATTAAAATGTATAGATGTTCTCGAATCAGCGTACCAATCATCCTTACCACTCTTTGAATCCTTGTCTCTAGCCATGAACACATAGAAATCTTCGTCCTCCTTGTGTTCAACAACATTAGCATTTTTTTCCAGATTGATCATCAAAAGAATGCTCTTTGTTGTGCTTTTCATCCCACAACCACTTCCTACAAACTCTGCTTATATGCCCTAATTTTCCACAATAAAAGCATTTAATAGCTTTTATATATTTACTTGGCTCTTTATTTCCATCATTTTATTCTATTTGTTTGTCTCCCTTGCTCTTAAACTTCGTTGCAAATACTACTTCAAAAGAAAACACATTCATTTGCTTGCTATCCCCAACGTGGTTTTTCCATCTGTTTTGCTGCAAGACCTAAGTGCTCAACTACTCTGACATCGGATCCTTATCAATACTAGTATTGTTCATTGTCTCAAAAAAAAATTGCATAGGAAGAAGGCAAACTTTTCAAAGTTATCACCACCATATTTTCTTCTTACATTTTCCTGTCAATTAATTTCAATTGATCTCTAATATCCTCGACTTTTAGTAAATAATCTTGCAAGGAGTAAAAATCCTCCATTTTAATTGAAAATAACAAAATTTTAAGAAAAGAAGATCTATGTTTCATTGGTTTCATGCATCTCATGTAGATTTCCCCACATGACAAATGCATCATTACCATCTTGAACTTCGAAAAGCTTCTCATTTGTTACACCAAGAGCTTGATTAACATCACAGCCTCTTGATTCTTTGCATCATACTCTCCCTGGGCATCCACATTAGACTTACTCCACACTTCTTTTACTAATACAAGTTTGTCCAAACATCTGTACTCAAATATGGGAATCATCTTTTGTTTCCATGATTTTAAATTCTGACCATTAAAATTTTTGTTTCCATACAACATTACACGGGATAAACTGCCCATTTTCAAGGTTTTAAATTGACCAAACAGATCTAGAAGTCCAATGCCGCCATATTATTTGTCCCAAAGGCATCACTTCACAAACTAAAAATTTAAAAAAAATGTAAGAGGCAAGTTAGCACTACACTTTAAATTATTTTGTTCAAATTCTCTTCAATCTTGTTTACTTCAAAATTAATGAATCATGTCATGCATATTCCGAGAAACAAGATAACTTTGTTGGTCAATTGTTGGCTCACTTTTGTCATGTATATTCTTGGCAATTTGTTAACTACAGGTTATTCTCCAACTCCTTTGGGACAAGCAATCCACAATCCTCAACAGTGCTTTACTTGGACGTGATAAGAATTTAGCAGTATTGAATTCCTCTATAGGAGATTCCTCAACGGAATAGCGTGTTATGAGTTGGCATCAAAGTGATGGTGGCTTATCAATCTCCACAACCCACGAGGCCTCTTACGATCGGATATCCAATTTAAAGTATTTTCTTATACGGGTATTACCTTTATGGTGGAAGCTTCTTTTAATTCCACAACTCAATTCCACAATGATGGCTCCTTGAATCTATTCTCTGGATTCCTTTTTTTATAACAACGACGCACATGATGGCACTGTTATGTACGATGATTTGGCAGCTATATCTTTTATTCAACGGCTTACTCTGACAAATTCTCCTTCACCTTCACCGACACACTAATTTCTCACCTTGATAGCACCCTTATATTCACACAAACTTGTGACCCCACTCACTCCTTACATGACAACCCTAATTGCAACAGGTTTTGTTAGAAAATGGGTTAACTCATTTCACCATAGACAATAAAACAATATTGTCCCACCCAATACATAGGCACAAAGGCCACCCAGGAGCACCTTAACCTTAACAGAGAAAATAATTATGGAAGAAAAACAATAGCCAACTGAGGCTGATGCGCGAAAGCAAGGATAACCACAGACCAAGTAGAAAGTCCAAATAGATAGCAAGACAAAGTCACTCTGCTGATGAGTGAAGTTCTCCTTCACTCGTGCACACTTCTTGTCCTTATGCGGTTGTAATTGAATGAGTGACAAATGAGCTCCTAAGCGCCCTCTATTTATACTACTCCATCTTAGCTGTCTGGGCCGACTTCTCTTCTTGGAAGCTAATAACTCAATATTAATTATTCTATTAAAGTCGACATTATTTACAGGGGTTATTATGCAGTTTAGGGTCTTTTGCTTGGTTATTCTTGTCTTGTCAAAGGTTACAAGTGAAGGTTAATACCTCATGCACCTACCATAATATCAACGCTCCTCCTAGGCTGGGGGTAAAAGCGATGGTCTTGAGCACAAAGCGGACCATTCAAATGGTAGCATCATTATAGCCACATAGGCTATCTCATGATCAAATCACGAGCCACGATCATCACTATCCAACTAGATAGTTTCCATGGAAATCAGAACAATGCCATCCAATAGAACAAAATTGTGTCTATTCATAGTAGTATACAACTACTATCCGTGGTACACAACCACACCAACTAACACACAAGCACTTGATCAAAAACGTATAGTTACGAACAATGGAACACATCCACAACAATAACATACAACTACTTTCCAAAGACACACAGTCTCTACAACAATCATATCATCTAATATTAATTTGCATAAAACAATATCATGATACAAATTGAGTCATCTAGGCCATTCTTACACTCACATATGTGAGATATGGAAGAGCATCTTCCTTAAGAAGGTAAAACACCATCATTCATGGGCTATCTAGACTATTCTTTCCAAGAATAGAAAAATAATTGTCCCTAATCTCTGAGCCTGGACTATTAACCTAACTAGGCCATTCCTCGGCACTAATCAAAGTGCAACCAAGAGAGAATGAATTTCTTTGAGATCCGTCCCCTAATTGCTTAGCTTTAGTGCATTCATCACTTCGACCATTCCTCTGGCATGTCATGGTGCAGCACGGAAGAATGAGTTTTCTGGGAATGATTGTCCGGACCATTCTGAAATGGTATCACCAACCTTCAAAATGAACCATTCTTCAAAATTGCTCACAAGTGTGAACTTCGAAGGAGAATGGCCTTGAAACGAAGCTGAGACCATTCTAAACGACCACTACTGAGTGTTGCCGAAGAAGAGATGATTATCTAGACCATTCCCCACCTTGGCAACCAAGGGGAATGTCTATGGTACATCAACAATCTATTAGACCATTTTCATTACGAAATGGTATCCAGATCCTGAACACATTAGTTAGAAATCTCAAACCCTTTCAGGACTAGGAATGCCTTGACACGGTTGATTTTTCCAAGCTGGAAAATATTTACTTATGAATCAATAATATGTTAGTGCTCCCTCCCAACATGGAGAGCCATATCTTCCCTTTAGTTGAAAGGGAGTTATCTCCATGAGCCCCATCTTGTTGTCCCTTAAGTACATGGAAACTTTATCACAGATGAGGCTTTGTCAAAATATCACTACCTGCTCATCGTGGAGATATGTATTGGAGTTTCACTTCTCCTTCTACGGACTTTATCAAGAATAATGTAGTATTTTATCTGTATGTTTTATTGGTCCTTGAAACATTGGGTGTTTTGATAGCCTCATACAGCTTTGATTGTCACGATTCTATTACCGGTGGAATCTTTGCTTGATCGAATAATCCAAAATTAGCTTCCTCATTACATACTACTTGATTACTGCATACCTCACATGTTGCAATATATTATTCTTTTGTTGTGTTGAGTGCGACAGACTTATGTTTTCTGTTGGCCCATGATATCATATCAAATCCCAAACCAAAACATATACCAAAAGTACTCTTTATATCATCTGCACTCCCTGCCCAACCTGAATCTGTGAATCCATGAAGTGGTATATCACTGGATGAGGTGTATCTTAAACCATAGTTTAGCATCCCATGAATATATCTTAGAACCACTGCCTGCGGATATCAATGCTCATGTCACGGGTTCCACTTGGAACCCCAACTTAAAAGTGTTTCACGACAAAGGCAAATATGCGATTAAATTATTCACTAGATACACCAGCGACCCAATCAATTGTTGATATAGGGATGGGTCTAATGGATCAGAATCTGAGTCTCTTACTTTCTTATATCTATAGTCATAGAGGTGGCCATGGATTTTCAATGCATCATTCCAAATTCTAAAGAATCTTCTTTACGCATACTTTCCTTGTCAGGGAAGATTTCATAGCAACTTTTGTCATGCCTAGTCCCAAGTAATAGTGCATGAGACCAAGATCTTTCATATCAAACTCATAAGTTAATTCCTTTTTGCAGAATCACGACCGCGTCAAACCCCCTCGTGTCCACCGGTCCCTATGTGTCAGACACAAAGTGGTAGGACACGTGTCGGATACGTGTTTAGAGCGTGTCATGTTCACGGGACATGGGTGTCTTGAAAATAGGACACATGTCATGCTCATAAAAGGACCACGGCTCATGTTTTCTCATACAAGTTGTAGCTGTGAGGTATTTCGGTGTGCAGCTAGGGACATTTACTTACTAATTCTATTTAAAAGAGTTCCCACCCCCTCCATTTCACCCGACCTAGTAATTAATGGTAATATTAAATTCTTAAAGTAAAAAGGCATGTTTGAGAGTGGTTCCAACCTCCATTGGACTTCATATGGAGAGTAGAATTTGGAGTCCATTCAAATTCAACAAAACTTAGCAGTTTCGAGTTCCAAGATTGGCGAGTTACGAAATGTTTCCTTTGGATTCTATCATGTAAGGGGTATGAAACTGACATTTAATCAAGACACCATACCCTTTGTATTTTCGATGTTGGTGGCATTGATTGTTGAACTCTTAAATCATGACCAGTAAAAATTTACACTTCACTCAAGTATAAACTCTTATTTGAACTTTTCTCTTTATCATGGTGCCGGACGACGTGTATGCTGCCAAACTGTCTTGTTGCGATGGATGAAGGTGGTTGAAGGAAAATGAATAGTGTTTTAGGTGTCATGGACAGCAGTGTTGAGTTGTGTGTGTCCATTTGTGGCAGTGTTCAGGTTGTTTCTAATTATATGATCAATTTGTATCATCATCATGTAATTTACATTTACAATTTAATTATTTCATTTTTTGCATGTGTAATTCATAATTTAAATTTTTGATATATAAATTATATAAATTATATATATATATATATATAACGTGTCCCTCATGTCCACATTAGAAGTGCGTCATTCCATGTCCGGTCACAAATTATTTTGTGTCCTTCGTGTCCCACAGGTGTCAGAGTGGCTTATTTTACCTTTGGGTGATGAGAGATTCTGCACTTATCAAGAATAAATCGTCAACATACAATAGTAGAATTACAATTGCATTGTTCACAACCTTGTGGTAGAGATTTGGATTTGCATGAGTCTTAGAGAAACCAAGTCTTATTAAGTGAAATGTCAGAAGGGTATGTCATACCAAGCTCTTGAATCAGCAGCGGAGTCCATACAAGGAGCTTTATTTAATTTGAAAACATGAGTGTCTCTAGAATATACCTCAAACCCTTGAGATTGTTCAATGCATTCTTCATGTTCCCCATTCAGAGAAGTTGACTTTACATCCATCTAATGTAGACTACATCCCATGGAAGCAACAAGAGAAAATGTCTCATAATAGGAAATTATATCTGACAATAGGAGCAAAGTTTTTGTCATAATCTTCTCCCTCCTTATGGGAGAACCCTCTGGCTGAACCTTGCCTTGTATTTGTCCACGCTTCCATATACTACATGTTTTGATCTTGTAGATCCATTTTGAAGTTAACACTAATTTTTCCCTTTGGGTCTAGACATGATTTCCCACATGTTATTTTTCATGATGAACTGGTATTCTTCTGTCATGGCTTCTTTCCATTGTTTCTTCTGGAGTTTTGCTTCTTCAAATGTGTTGGGTTCTTCATTTATAAGTTTCATCATACATGTTGCATACCTGGAGTATCTTTTGGGCTTCTTTCTTTCTCTAAAAGTACCACTTGGAGCTTTGAGTCTTTATGCTTCTTGTAGAAATTAGCTTCAAGCCAAGTTGAATGTTTTCTAGTTTTGGGTACAATGACTGATTCAATAGGTTCGCATGGTTGCATCGGATGATCAAGTTGTTCCTAGTTCTTCATTCTAACTTTATGTAAGACATGTGCTTTCTTCTTTAGGCTCTTCATATTCTTCTTCCATGGATTCTTATATAGATTTCTTGAAATCCATCTTCTCATTGAGAGGTTGCATCTCTGCTTACTTCAATCTTATGTTGTTCTAGAATATAGTTAATGTAGGCTTTGGAGGATTCACTATATCCAACAAATATGCCCTTCTTTCCTGAGGTTCTAGTTTCTTCCTTTTATCCTTGGGGATATTAATGTAAATAGGGCACCCAAAGATTCTTGAGTGTTCTACATTAGGTTTCTTTCCTGAGAAGGCTTCTTTTGGAATCATATCCTTCAATATGAAATGGGGACATGTTCTGAACATATATTGTTGACATGGCTACTTCTCCCCATAAATACATGGATAAGCCTAGATCACTCATTAGTGCCTTCACGTTTTCTTCAATGGATCTATTCTTCATTTCTGCTACGCCATTTTATTTGGGGATTATGAGGAACAGTTAGCTCCCTCTAATCCCTGCTGATTCACAAAAAGAAACAAATTCCTTGGATGTGTATTCTCCTCCATTATGTTGGTTGTGGAACCTGATTATCTTCCTGATTCAGAGGTCTTTACTTTGTGATGCTTATACCCCATGAAGTATTTACACCCAAGTATGTACCTCTTCCCACTTTGCGGGGGAGTGCAGAGGTGGTTTACCCCCTCTGCGGGGTCCAGGCAGGCTATCCCCCTGGCTGGGAGTCTAGGGTGAAGTGGGCCCCAGCAGGAGTTCAGGGGCCAGAAGCCCCAAAGGAAAAAATTGCCTTGTAAATGTATATTGTAATTTCATTTGTAAATCTGGACCATTCATTATAAGGTCATGAATCTAATGGTAGAGATTATGTTAGGGTTTTGCCTAGAATGGAAACCCTCTTTTATGAGGGAAATGTATTGCGGCTATGGTTGATGGTGAATATTATATTTTGAGATAGGAGACTGTGAAAGTGTATATTGTAATTTCATTGTAAATCTAGACCGTTCATTATAAGGTTGCAGATCTAATGGTAGAGATTATGTTAGGTTTTTTTGCCCTAGAAGGCAACCCTCTTTTATGAGGGAAATGTATTGCGGCTATGGTTGATGGCGAATATTGTATTCTGAGATATGAGACTGTGAGAGAAAGAAGAGGAAGTTACAACGGGTTTTGCTGTAGGTTGTATCCCTTCATATGTTGGATAATAATAAAGGAAGGACTTGGCAATTTCTCTGGTGGACGTAGCCCACACTGGGTGAACCACGTAAATCTGTGTCTCTATTGTATTGCGTATCTTTTGTGTTTTGTTTCCACATTTGTTTTATTTTATTGCTCCACGGTCCTGTTTTTCTAACAACTGGTATCAGAGCGAAAGGTAACTCGCAGGAAAAAGAGGGTTCCTGGTTTGAGTGGGAGCAATGTCGAAAGATGGAAAGTTTAGGGTCGAGAAATTTAACGGCCAAAACTACCAGTTATGGAAGATGCAGATGGAAGACTATTTATATCAGAAGGATCTATTCCTACCATTGGGCGGAATAGCAAAGAATCTGGTGGCTACGAAGGATGAAGAATGAGAGATTCTTGACAGAAAGGCTCTAGGAACGATACAGCTGAGCTTGGCAGCGTCGATGGCTTTCAATATTTCAAAAGAAAAGACAACGAAGGGTTTGATGGACGCATTGGCCAAATTTTGTGAAAAACCCTCGGCGTCCAATAAGGTATTTTTAATGAAGAGATTATTTAATATGAAGATGTCGAAAGGTGGGTTTGTTGCAGATCATTTAAATGATTTTAATACGGTTACTAATCAACTAAGTTCTGTAAAAGTGGACTTTGATGATGAGGTCAGGGCTCTTCTAAT
>SNQJ01S0117179.1:0-14004 GCA_010110895.2 Picea sitchensis
ATACCTCCTAGTCTCCTATATATACCAAGGAGACATTTTCATTTTCAATCATCTTGTACTTGAACATTTAAGTGGGGTAAAAGGAGGTTTCCCCCTCGAAGAGGCTTATTATCTAAAATTATCTCTTTTTCAAGGCATTGAGTACTCTTTCTGAGGTTTTTCTATGATATATTGATGTTTGGTTCTTAACAGGGCGTGCTTTGATGCTCTGGAGACTGCACAAAGAATAAACAATGTTATAAGTTTTTTTCCTCAATGAATTAATCAACATTCAAAATGATACTTTGTAATTTAACCTAAGACAACTCATTGCATATGATACCATAAATCGTGAGGGTGTTTCCCTCCTCCACGACCCCAATCTATATATGATGCCACCCTACATCAGTTATGAGGATCAAGTTAAGAAAATTAAACAAATATCCATAAAATCAAATTCATGAAACACAAAAAATGATCATGAATGCATTATCTCACAGTGAATATCTCAGGCCTTGATGGAGATTCACTCTCATATGGAGCACTAGGTTGTACAACATTCTTCGAGACAACCTCTACTAGTGTAGTCTCGGTCGATGGGGCCGATGGAAATGGTGGGTTGTGATGGACCCTCACTGGATGTACAAGTGATTACAACTCCCTAGGCATAGAGAAAGGTAACACAAAAGCAACACCCAGGTGCCCAGGGAGTGCAATAGTACTATAGATAGAAAATATATCCGCAACCTGCATACATATTATTGAAATTGAACTATTAGTACCAAATAGTAAAATTCAAAAATATAAATATAAAAAAATTGAGATTTATACGATATTTAACTCTACACATGATACCTATGACACAGATGACTTGTCCATCCCAAATGGACATTCCCCAACATCGCTTAGTCCCAAATCCTATAGAAACATGAGAACATTAATAATTTGAGATGCCATAAAATAAAAAAATGACTATGGTGAATTTATCAAATGTGATACATACCTGTGTGTGGGGTGCACTCAATGAACATGTTTCCTCTATTGTTGCATCAGTGGTGGGGATAGGCATTGATGCATCCATTGGCATAGAGAGTCTACTGCTCAGCCGTAACAACTACAAAAAACATACAATAAAATATCGATATAAATATACAAAATACAAAATAAATATATAACGATGAGAACATAGAGAGGGTGCAGATGCTAACTGTTGATATTATGGTATCCGTGCGAGGTATTAACCTCCACGTGTAAGCTTGAAAAGAATAGAATATTTTGGGAAGCAATAAGAAACCCTAAAGCATTTTACATAACCATAGAAGACAAGTCGGCTAAAGGAAATATTTAATATTGAGTTTTTAGCCTCCAGAATGAGAAGTCAACCCAGACAACTAAGGAGGAGCAATATAAATACAAGATGATGGAGCTCATTTGGACACAGATAGCTCACAATTGCAGAAATTTAGTTGTGTGCAAGTCTGGAGAGTATTTGCAGCTACAACTACTGCAACTTGTATTTTTGGTTTCAGTCTTGGACTCTCTCTTGGTTATGGTTTGGACTTTCTTCTTGGTATGCTAACTCTGGAGAGTGATACTCTACCTTGATTGGCTACTAGGCCTAGGGTTTGCTTCTAGAATTATTATCTGTCATGGTTAAGGTGATCGAGGGTGGATTCGGCCTATGATTGGGTGACAATATTGCTATATTGTCTGTGGTTAAACAAGCACACCTATTATTTCTAACAGGTCATGGGCCCGCACTATCTTCGGATAGTCTAACTATTGGAAGATAGATTGGGAGGATTTTCTCAATTACAGTTGTAGTTGCAGTCAACATTTTTGTTGAAGCAATGAAACCCTAAACCTCATGTTGAGGCACCTTAAGTGAAGAGATTGGCCTAATTTATGGATATCCTAGTGTGCCCTAACCAATCGCACCACCTGGTATTCTCAGCAAGCTAAGATTTCAAGTTTGAGTTGTTGGTCAAAGTCAAATGTTGACCAAGTCAAAGCAGTCATGACTTTCTCTATGAAGTTAGAAAACAAGTTAGAAGGGGCTTCTAACTTTAGAGAATGGAAGACAAGGATTGATCTCATCCTTCCCAATAATAAAGTGTTGTATATCCTGAAAGGAAAGATCATGGACCCACAATTTGAAGAAGGAAAAGAGAAGGAACCTCAGAACATTGCAATTATGGGGAAGTTCAAAAACAGTGACATCAATTCCATGAGTATCATAGTGGACTCTGTAAAATACCACTTGATACCCTAAATATCTCATATTGACTCATCTAAGAAGATGTATGATTCCCTAACTAATCTCTTCTCAGTCAGAAACATTGTACAAGTAATGATTCTAAAGAATAAGCTCTGTGACATGAAAATGAATGATGACGAAAACATAACATCATACCTTGTGAGAATCTCTTATTTAAGAGATCAACTACACGCTATTGAAGAAATCATTTCAAAGAAGGAACTGGTAAATATAGTACTCAATGGTGTTCCCAAGACATGGGATATATTTGCCGCAAGCATGAACACAAGAAAGGAGTATCCCACATTTGAAGAACTTTGTACTTGTTGTGCACAAGAAGAATCAAGGATTAACGCAAAACATAAATCCCAAGAGAAATCCCAAGATAAATTCGATGATCAAGCTTTCACAACAAAGTTCAAGAATTTTAGGAATAAGAATAAGTTTGGCTCAAGGAAGAAACCAAATCAAGAAAATGATATGTCAACGATACAATGCTTCAACTGTCGAAAATATGGTCACTACAGGAACCACTATCCTGAGTTAAAGGAAGGAAACAAACGAAGCAACAATTGTTGAAGAAAGGGAACCCTCAAAGAAAATCAAGCAGGATAAAACAAAATTCTTCTTCTAAGTCAAGGTAACAATATTCTTCAAAGCTCTTGTATATATCATGTTTACATAGTTCCTGTACATATCATGTTATATCTACTTCTTAGAAGAAAATATGTTCAAGGGAAACAATACCTATTGAAGAATAAAAGGATAAGGATTGATATTACGATGACTACAAGTCAAGCAATACACATTAAAAGATGAAGTATGTTGACAATCTTTGGTAACAATTCATGTGGAAGATATTATATAAGTAACAATTTCCAGATAAAACAAAATCAAAATCAAACCTGAAGAGACCCATAAGAAGTCAAAACAGAGGAAATTAAAAAAAAAAAAAAAAAACTCGTGACACCTTGCAGAAGGAAATAAGAATGCAGACAGAAGCATGGCCTATCTTAGATGGAGGGAGATGATTACATAACTCCAAAATAAGAGCATCCATTCATGCATGAAGCAAGGATTAGGAGGGAGATAATACTAAATAATATGATCCATTGAAGATTATGAAGTATCTATCCATGTTCACATTGAAAGTATCAACCATGAAAATCAACACGTGTTCATTTTGGCTTGAGAAGAAGTCTTCTTTGAAAAGAAGCCTTAAAGTATCCTTGGTTTTCCATCTACATCCAAGATCCTATGATGAAAGGAATAAGTTGGAATATTCAGGGCATGGAATCTATAGAATACTCCATGGACCCAAGAACTAAAGAGAAACATGAGGAAGAACATGAAGATTTCAAGAAAGAAAGAAAAAGCCAGAACAACCAGCTATTATACCAAGAATCACAAAAGACTACCAGCTTGGTTTTAACTCATTAAGAAGAAATCGAATAGAAGAAATGAAAGTTATGATAAAGAACAATGTGAAAAAGACTTATGAATGGAAGCATTTCAAGATTCATAGGTTCTTCCAGAAGGAGGGAAAAGACTATGACAACAACTTGTTCCAGATATACCTCTTGTAGTATCCATGGATTGGAATTTACATGTAAAATATTGTTCTTCCCAATAAAGAAAGTGAGAAAGAAGCGTATACCAGAAAGAGACCCATGTATGCAGATATAAGAAGACCTTGTATGGATTCAAACAACTTGATGCAGAGTATCTCATATACAGCAGAAGCGTGATGAAAACTTTCTATGACAGAGATAGTGTATCAGAATAGTTACTCATAAGTCTGGGATGATGGATTTCTAATCCATGGAAAACTCTCATGATGACAGAAGAAGTGGTACTTGGATATGTTTCAGTTTGAGCCTTGGCACGATGTCATGAGCTAGAAATAAACATAAGTGCTTAATTTGACCATGATGTATTGTAATGATCAGATATATATGAAGCCTTCAGAGAAAACCAGTGTTCCATGACAAACCGAAGAACATTGAGATCAATCATTACATTATCCGTGATGAAGTCTAGAAAAGAGAATTGGTTCTCCAATATATCTCCACAGATGAGAAGATAGCAAATATTTTGGTAAAGCCTCTTGTTATGAGGAAAATATCTCTATGGCCAAGGGTAAACCACAACAGACAGAAATGACTGCATAAATCAATTCTAATCTCAGGTATGTTATATAAACAAATATGCTAGCAAGACAAGATAAAAGGCCTACCTCATCCAGACGTTCGATGAAGTCCATCGTTGAGCACTTGACTCAAAGAAATACACCTGCAACTTGTCCTCAACAACAAAGAAACGAAAGAATATGGTGATAATATATAATGTTAGCACATTCAATATCATAATCCATCAACATTCATAACAAATACGCCCATGGAATAACTATTCTACTATTTGAAAGATATTAATTGCACGAGAAAATAGTATTTCTATTAAAATGTAATCAACAGAAGTGAGTGAATTACAAACTTTCATGTCGGCATGGTTTGGAACTGAGAAACTAAGTCCCTTCCAGTTGGGCATACACCACTTTAATCCTCCACCAATGGTACTATCATATAAGAGAGACAATGAGGTTCTCAATCATGTAGGGAAGAGCTTGGGGGATAAACAATGTGTTCAGACTTAAAAGGACAAAAGGACGCAGACTGAATATGAAGTGAATAATTTCTCTAGGGTAAATTTGCTCTCAAAGTTGAATTCTTCTCATCTTTTCCATAGCTCGGATTTGGCCCATTTGTAGCCTTCAAGTGGAACTGAAGGGTCGAGTCAGAACGTTTCATGTATATGGAAGGTCAAGGATCATGGATCTCGTGACTTGACATGGAAACCTGACACCATTTTTTAATTTTGGGCACAAATCCCGATGTACGCTGGCTGTAGTGGTGCAACCTACGTATATGAATGTTGTACTATAGGTAGGGTGAGTATATGTGGAAAAATAATGTTTTTAGCTCTGTGATTTGCAAAAAGGGACTTCAAGTCTACATAGGGAAATGGAAAAAGGCCTTCTATGAAAGTTTGAATAGGGTGATAATAATCTTTCTATAACACCTCTGCCTAAGATGAAAGCGTTTGTGTACTTAAGAAACAACATGGGGCTCGTGGAGACGACTTCCTTATTGAAAAAGGAAGAGATTACTCCTAGGTTGGGAGGGAAAATGGATGTGTTATTGATTTATGGACAATCATTTTTTAGTTCGAAAAATGGTCTAGGATCAATAGTTCGTTTCCAGTTTGGAAAGTTGTTTGAGATTTCTGATGGACATGCATTTTCTAGTTCAGAAAATGGTCCAGATTGGACAATCATTTTCATAATGAAAATGGATCGATAAATTGTTGATGTACCATAGACAATGATTCCCCTTGTGGCCAATGTGGGGGAATGGTATAGGACAATCATTCTTCATGTAAGTTAGGCTGAATAGTGGCCAAGTAGAATGGCTTGCTTCATCGGGCAGTCATTCTTTCAAATTTCACAGTTGTGAGGAGTTTCGAAGAATAGTCCATTTTGGAGGTTGGTGCAAGACAGTCATTTCCATTAGGAAATGGTCTAGACATCCATTCCCTAGGGCAGACTCATTCTATCCAGTTTGAAATATGATTAGTGTCGGAGGAATGACCCAGTTAAGTGAATGGTCCAGGTTCAGCAATCAGGGACAGGCATTCCCTAGGGAAAACTCATTTTCTCTAGGTTGCACTATGACTAGTGCCGGAGGAATGTCCCAATTAGGTGAATGGTATAGACTCAGAAATCAAGGAAAACTATTCTTCTATGCCTGAGAAGAATAGTCCAGATAGCCCATGGCTAATGTTTACATTCTAAGGTCAGATGCTCTTCCAGACCTCACAGATGTGAGTGGAAGAATGGCTCATATGACTCAGTTTATATCATGATATTATTTTATGCAGGTTGATATCAGATGATATGATTGCTATGGAGACTGTATGTATCTAGAAAATAGATGTATGCTACTGTGGTTGTTAGAGAAATATTTGTCTCACCCTAAGAAATACTGCAAAGAGGGCCTTACTCCATTTCCCTATGTAGACTCACTTTCCTTGATTTATAAATACAGAGACAAAAATATAAATCTTTTCCACTTGTACGCATCTTGCACCCTATACAACAAGCGTATACGCAAGCTACTCCACTACAAACCACGCACATCGGGATTTGTGCCAGAAAATAAAAATTAAATGTCAGGTTTCCATGTCATGACAGGAGATCTTTGATCCTTGTCCTTCCATATACTGTAAACATTCTGATTCGTCCCTTCAGTTGCATTTTGAAGGCTATAAAGAAGCCAAAATCCGAGCTATGGAAAAAGGAGAGAGAATTCAACTTTGAGAGAAAAGTTACTCTAGAGAAATTATTACTTCATATTGAGTCTACATCCCTTTGTCCTTTAAGTCTAAACATAGTGTTCATCCCCCAATCTCTTCCCTTATTGATAGAGAACCTCTTTGTCTCCCTTATATGAGGTTGCCTTTGGTGGAGGCCCAACTGGAAGGAACTTGGTTTCTCAGTTCCGAACCGTGCCGACATGGAAGTCTGTAATATTTTCACTTACGGTGATCATTTATTAATAGAAATACTCTCTTCTCCTCCAATTGATATCTTGCAAATATTTGAGTTATTATCCATGGGCATTTTGTTTTGTATATTAATGGATTATGCTATCTAATGTGCTAACCTTTTATATTATCACTATATGCTTGCTTCACTTATTTGTTGAGAACTTGTTGTTGTTAAGAACCAAATATCAATATAGCATAGAAAAACCTCAGAATAAGTACTCAACACCTTGAAAAAGAGATAATTTCAGATAATAAGCCTCTTCGAGGGGGCAACCTCCCTTTACCCCACATAAATGTTCAAGTACAAGATGATTCCAAATGAAAAAAAATTCTTGGTATATATAGGAGACTAGGAGGTATAATTACAACTAATGGAATAAAGCCGACATAAATAAAATAACATTACTAATGTAATATGCCCCAATTAAGGGGTAATGAGCCAATATTAGGGCTTAACAGTTTCATGTATAAAGCTTTGGGTAAAAGTGATCAACGATGGACATCATCAAACATCTGGATGAGGTAGGTCCCTTTCTTATCTCGCTTGAAAATTGGTTTATATAACATGTTTATGGGAAAGAGTTGATTTCTGCAGTCATATTTGTCTATTGTGTTTTACCCTAGCCATAGAAAGATTTTCCTCGTAACATAATTGGCGGCCATACTGGGGATGAATCTTCTTTCTTAGGGTTTGAAGTACTTTTATCCTTAGATGGCTCTCGTTTCTTTTGTGGTTCTTGTTGTATCATTGCTTGACAAATCCTGTTCACTCTGGGTCTACGTTTTCAGCCTTTCTCCCTTGTCTAGCCTTGTTTCAAACCATATATGTGCCTTTTCCCTTTACAGTCACGTCTACACACAGGCTGTCTCACTACAAGCTACGTATATATGCTTTGTTTTCCCAAACATTCGTGTACACCTCTTTTCCTTGCCTGCTTTCTTGGTTTGGTGTTTGTTGGGTGGGATTTGATGTTTTCCGAGCCTTCTTAGGTCTCTGTGGTGCCTGTTGAGTGCCTGTGGGATGACAGGAAACCCTCTTTTGGTTGAATTTCTGGGCGAAGTCTTTCTCTTCATCTTTTCATTTTTATTGTCCTTGTACATTAGGATAGGTGTTTCATTGCTTGATATCCTACTTGAGTTGTCTCTTTTTTATACAAAATAGGGCTATATATCAAGTTACTTTTCAGTCCATGCATTTTTAGTTTCGATATATTGAAAATACAACAATAGAGGCATTTTGCATTTCTTGGCATTTTTGTCTTCGAATCTCTATCATTAACTTAGTGCATATAGTGAAAGATTGCATCTTTACTTCTGAATTGTAGATTTGAATTTGAAAATTGCATCGTTTTTTAGGAGCATATCATTCATCAAAATTTAAAGTTAGGACTTTGCATTACTTTCATATTTACTTTTCTTGTAGAGTCATAAAACCATGAGTTTCATTACCATACCTTTTTGAGTAATCACAGCCATAAAATCAATGCTATAATTTAAAATTTATTAGTAACAATTTTATTTTCTAGGCTGCACAAACTAGCCTAGGATTTAGTGCCTTGGAATAGGATTTTGTGAGTAAACGTCTCCAAGGAAATTAAATCAACATATGTGTCTGAGTCAGGGAGTGGAGAAATCCATTGTATAATTGGTAACATCAAGAGGCTCCACTCACACTGGAGTTAATCACGAGGTCGCGCAAAGTTGGTTGAAGGGATATCCCCCCGATACCTTCCTAGTGTCAGAGATATTTCTGGGGTTCTATTCGTATCTGGGGATATCGTTAGTGACTTTATCTCTGTGAGAGGCGGTGCTTTCTGTTATCAATCCAAGAGTCAATCCCAGATTGCAAACTAGAGTAAGCTTGGTAACATAGAAATGAAAATATATTAAAATAGTTTGAATAGGTGGATAAACAAGAGAACAGTACAAAGGAGGGCATCAGATTGTTGCAAATACATTCCATTGGGCATGGAGTCATAACATCCTACAGATCAAAGGAAATCAAGATGCCTACTAGACAAAAGGATTATGCGAAGATGGATAGAAGAATAGAAGGTAAAAAAAGAGAAGAATAACCAAATAACACAGATCCTTTCTGTAATATATATTGAAGAGTGATTGAACAATAAACTGTGATTAACAAGCAATTACCACAAATCCTTTGCAGCTCATGCATTCATTCACCAAAGGTAGCTTTTGATCTTCAAAATATGTAAATATTATTCAAGCAATATGACAAGATAGAATGATAATAAAGAACACAAAGTCTGATAAGAAACACTCGTGAATCTATAATGGCATAAATGATAATTACAACAGGCCCTCAAGCTTACAATTGAGCAAATAAACTGCTCCTTAAACTCTCTCCCCTCTTGAATCATGAATCCAACCCCTTTCCTTAAGAGATCTCCTTCCTTAAATATAAAATAGCATTTAAATAACTCTAGGATTTTGAATCCTGTCTCCTTCATTGGATTCTAAGCCTTGGAGATAGGTGGCAACAATCAAGGAGACAAAAATCCAACAAACTGCTAATTATCAGGAATTTGTTGGAAGTCATTAATAAAATGTCTCCACCTCATTGAATGAGGCCTTTTCTGGAGTTAAATATTAGGTGTAGGTGTACCTTGACATCTAATTGATCCTTGAGAAGCCATTAAAACCCTCCTTGACATGTGGCAACCTCCCAACAAGGCAAATATCAAAATTGTGACCGCTACAGGAAATTAGGTAGCGTTGTTGTAAAACAGTAGGTAGCGCCAATTATATGTCTAATATCTCTAAAACCATAACACATTTTGAAAAACTAAGAGAGGTTTTTGTTATTTTGCATGTTATGAAAAAAAACCTCCTCCATTTTTCAAAAATACCTTCTCAATTGTTCATAATCCAAGTTTCAATTTAGTGACTCAAAACTGGTAAAATAACTCTACACAATTCATTTTATGCCAGAAGTTAGGTAGCGAGTTTAGGTAGTGCCTACCTGTGTGTCTGCGTGGGATTGGGTAGCACAAATCCGTGAGTGATTTTGATTCTTAGAACCTTTTGAGAGTTTTCTCAATGCTTGTTCTTGACACTTGGCACCTTAACCAATCTTGTGCTAACATTAGGCTCCATGGGGGATGCCATGCTCCCAGTGAGCTGCCAAGAACCTACAGAATAGTAGCCTTATCCATCTTCTTCTCTTTCCAGGAAACCAACAATCCTGAGAGAATCTCTGCTCCTTATTTGAAATTGAAATAACTACTGCAAACTGATAGAAAGGAAATGCTAAAAAATGAGCTTATTTCTTCCTACTCCTACTCTAATCAAGTGTGTTTCTTCTTGATCAAGTAAGGTCATGCTTCCAATGAAACCATACAAGCATCTGATTAGCTAGTGAAATCCTTGATCTAAAAATGATGAATGTAGGAACCCATAGATTACTGATATGCAATTCAAAAGATTAGAACAACCAACCTTCATTTGACAAAAGTGTTCTGACATCTAAGATGCTTAAAGATCCAAGATAATCAACCAACGGATCAATAAAATTGAAAAGGAATACCTCTTCCTTCTATTTTAGCTGAACATCATAATATTTTTGCATATCCTGATGTTGATCATGGCTTCCACCTACAACTTCCTGCAAATCTGAACATAGCTACAAACTAACTTCATTGTTGATGATAGATTGTTTGTTGTTGTCCGCAGATCTAGGTTCAAATATAGTGCATGCGGGATCATTGATTTGTAGAGATGACTGTTGAATGTATTCAGTGGTTTCCTGATAGTTGATTTCTTCAAAATATTGTTCTCCATCATAATCAGATTCATAACTGTCATAACTCGGTTGGTTGCTCCTCAAATCAGCAAAATGGATCTTCTCTTCTTCATTAGAGTATTCATCAAAGATAGGTGAGCCAAAGGATCCTTGGTCTTGCATAGAAAAATCAACAATCCCCTGATATCTCTCTTCAATCTCAGGTGAAAAGATATCATGGGAAACCTCTTGCAACAAAAGAGAAAGATCCTCTTCTACAATTGGTTCTTCTTTCGAATCAGAGATATCAGATGCATAAGGTACAAGATATAATGAAACTGAATTCATGCAATCATAAGTACAATCATGACTAATATCTGGAAGACTTTCTTCTCAGGAATAAGAAAGAGAAAGAGGTTCATTTATATCTTCATTTGGAAAGTGAATTATATAGTTTTCGTATTTATATTTAGCAGAGAAATCTAACAAATCTTGAGCACATTCTACATATCCCTCACAGCAGTTATGACAAATACTTTCAGAGGGATAAAAACTTTTGCAGTGTTCATTGAATACTCTGTGGAAATCCTTCAAGGATGAAATGATGGAAGGGGGTAACGAGAAATACCATTTACATACATCCCCATCCAATGAATACATGAACATTTTCATCAATATATATTCATGATAGATGTCAAGTTGCTGCATCAAATTATGAAATTCATGAACATGCTCAACAGGGATGTCATCCTTACCTTCATAAAATCTGGATAACAGATCTTGCCATTCATCAATAAGAGGCACAGGATGTGGATAATCCTCTATAGCTGAGAAATCGAGTGGGGCAAACCTCTTGGCCAAGATAGCCTTCATAAACATTTAATTGGTCTCATTCCAGTGGAGTCACCAACATATTATGAACAATGGAGTCGCCATAGTGAATGTGTAGTCTTGAAGGTGTCCAACTTTAGTCACCATCTAAAGCTGGAGCTATGCAATGTCGTTCTTCCTAAGGAGCTTTTCAATCTGCTCAAATCCATCCCCGACAACGACGCCAATTATGTTATCAATCCAAGAGTCACTCCTAGACTGAAAATTAGAGTAAGCTTGGTAACATAGAAATGCAAATGGATTAAAATAGTTTGAATAGGTGGATCAACAAAAGAAGAGTAAAAAGGAGGGCATCGGACTGCTACAAATACATTCCATTGGGCATGGAGTCATAACATCCTATAGATCAAAGGCAATCAAGCTACCTACCAGACAAAAGGTTTATGCGAATATGGATAGAAGAATAGAAGGTAAAAAAAGAGAAGAACAACCACATAACTGAGATCCTTTCTGTAATATAGATTGAAGAGTGATTGAACAATAAACTGTGATTAACAAGAAATTACCACAAATCCTTTGCAACTCATGAATTCATTAACCAAACACAACTTTTGATCTTCAAAATCTGTAAATATTATTCAAGAAAGATGCCAAGATAGAATGATAACAAAGAACAAAAAGTATGATAAGAAAATCTCATGAATCGCTAATAGCATAAATGCTAATTACAACAGGCCCTCGAGCTTACAATTGAGCAAATAAACTACTCCTCTAGCTCTCTCCCCTCTTGGATCATGAATTCAACTCATTTCCTCAAGAGATCTCCTTCCTTAAATATAAAATAGCATCCAAATAAGCTTAGGAGGTAGAATCCCATCTCCTTCATTGGATTCTAAGCCTTGGAGATAGGTGGCAACAATCAAAGAGATAAAAATCCAACAAACTACTAATTTTCAGGAATTTGTTGGAAGTCATTAATAAAATATCTCCACCTCATTGCATGAGGCATTTTCTGGAGCTAAATCTTAGGTGCAAGTGTCCCTTGACATCTAACGGATCCTTGAGAAGTCATTCAAACCCTCCTTGACATGTGGCAACCTCCCAACAAGGCGAATATCAAAACCATGACCGCTACATGAAATTAGGTAGCGCCGCTGTAAAACAGTAGGTAACGCCACTTCTATGTCAAATATCTCTCAAGCCATAACAACTTTTGAAAAAATGAGAGAGTTTTTTGTTCTTTGGCATGTTATGAACAAAAACCACCTCCATTTTTCAAAAATACCTTCTCAATTGTTCATAATCCAAGTTTCAAGTTAATGACTCAAAACTGGTAAAATAACTCTGTACAATTCGTTTTCTGCCAGAATTTAGTTTGCGCCCGCCTGTGTGTCTGTGTGAAATTTGGTAGCGCAAATACATGAGTGATTTTGATTCTTGGAACCTTGTGATAGTTTTGTCAATGATTGTTCTTGACACTTGGCACCTTAACCAATCTTGTGCTCACACTTTCAATGTTTTAGGCTTTGCTACCCTGCCCATACGGTGGACATGACTTACGACTATTTGCATGTTCATCAATTATACAATGGTTTATTAGTTTCTTGACTTAGGTGTCTCATAGGTTACTTTCAAGGGTTATTATGCAGGTACCCTGGGTCAGATAAGGGTCAGACAACATACAACCTTTATGGAGGATTACCTCTCTGGGGGGATCTGAATGACTAGTTGTTAAGCCCACGAGGGCCCTTATAACTGATTTTGTTACCTTTGATCTTTAGCAGGAAGTCTCGGGACCCTCTTGGGCAAGACATACCTTCTTTAGGGAGGGAGGCCACTCAACCACTTTACCTCGTTTGCATGCATATTGGTCGTTTGACTTTTGGTGTTCTCTTTGCTTACTAGTTGGCCTTAGGATATATTTTTTATCTTTAGAGTCTTAAGTCATCATGGAGTCGGACCAGCCTCCCCACCGGTCCCGTCACTTGTTACAGTTACCACCGAATTTCATGTCCTTGCCGTCTAAAAGGTGTAGAGTTATTATACGTGGTACACACACACCCACCATTCAGACTTATGATTCTACAAGGATGAGTATTGAACCTAGTATTCAAAATTTTGGGAGCCCTTTGAATCCCATACCCGCTATAGTTAATGGCACCCCTTCAACTCATGCAACCTCTATGGTCATAAATCCAGAGGTACCTATCATTATTATGGCCTTACCTATATTTAATGCTAAAGCTACCACCTCGAACCCCTTTGGGTCTCTTGGCCACTCACCGAGCTACAATGTTCAGTCCATCCCTATGGCTTCTAGTTCATTTTATTATTGTATGTCTAACTTCAATTTGCAGTTTTCAAAACACATACCAACTGCTGGCCATGATGCTAGCATTGGGATTGGGGGCAATAAGACTCCCTACACTCCTTTTTCATTTGGTGGATCTCAAATCTGTTAAGCCCTAATATTGGCTCATTACCCCTTAATTGGGGCATACTACATTAGTAATGTTATTTTATTTATGTCGGCTTTATTCCATTAGTTGTAATTATACCTCCTAGTCTCTTATATATACCAAGGAGACAT
>SNQJ01S0117179.1:15164-42907 GCA_010110895.2 Picea sitchensis
CTCTTCTTTCGTCAGACTCTTTGTCTCTATTGTGGGAGCCTTCTCCCATCTCTTGGTGAGTCACCAATCTCTGCATCTGTAAATTCCTGCGGTTGATCATCCGCTTAGGTGAAAAGACAAACGTTGGCTATTAGTCAAGAGTTAGATACATTTTTATAACCTGCGCATAAATTCATAACTCTTTCACATGCATACACAGTCGGGTTCTAGTTTCCAAGTTTTGATCCTGGATAAGAGAGTTAAGTTAGGGGGTTACTCCTCTAAGGAGTGCTTCGAACGGAGCTTATGCGCAACTCGTTCATGAGCCCAATCAGGTTGAGTGTTGTCACCATACTCTGATACCACTTTGTCACACACCCACTACCATAATCAAATTTTCGTTGATTTCTACAGAATCAGAGCCCCCGAAATATCTACAGAGGCCTAGCGTAAGCTAGCTCTTTCTCTCTCTCTGCTCCTATGTGATCGCGGGTCATGATCACAAGTCAAATAATCATGGCGCCTCTTTATATTTTGTGCCTCGGTGCTACAAGCATGTCGAATCGTTCGACTCTGCAACCGTCGAACCCCGACAGGGTTAGTGACTGGCCAATAGGGACGAATCCCTACAGGGTTAGCAAATGGCCATTAAGAGCGTCCCTGTTGCGCGGTTGAGTGGAGTACAGGTGGCGTGAGTGGAAACACGACACGGTGAGCGACGTGACAGGAGACGGGTCCCACTTCACATGCCACATCATTCCATACCCCCCCCCATTAAAGGAAAAATGGCAAGGGGGGTCCGAAATTTGCCTGAATGTCGTTGATCAAAGTGAATAAATCCTGACCGTTCCAGAGTTGCGTGTTCGATTCCAGACCCCCCCCCCTCACCGCTAAAGGCAGAATAGCAAGGGGGTTCCAGAATGAAGCCTCAACCGTAGATCTGGGCGGGTGGACTTTGGTCGTCCAGATCTGCTCGCCACTTACCCTAAGGCACATTCGCGCCCCAGCTTAAAGTTAACATCTCTTCCTCACATCTGACGGTCATTATAGACCCTGAGATCCTCCGAAAGAATCTCATTCGTTCATCGGAACTTAACCACATGATAACATCTTGATATTTATAAGTTTGGATTTCGGGGTCTAAGAGAACGAGGGAACATGCCCTTCGGTATCCCGAGTGTCGAAACGTCGAAGTGCCAAACAAGCCTAAATCAGTGATTAGCCCCTTGGGTTATGCCTTGGTCAATATGACCTCTTCCCACATGACCACACTCTCTCTTCCATCGGGATTTATCAAGACGAGAGCCCGACCGCTTGTCAACGGAACTCCCGAATCCCCGATCCCCGATTTCCCGAAACGGGTAATCTCTCGACACGTAGCCTCCTGAAATCGTTTGGTCTACGACTGCTTCGGGGTTTTCAACATGGAACATCCCGATCTCTCGTCACCAGAACTCCTGAGTTCCCAATTCCTGATTTCCTGAAATGGGAGATCTCACGACACGTGGCCTCCTTTAATCGGATGGTCCAGATCTATTTCGGGGTTTCTACCATCGAATGCCCTGATATTTCGTCACCAGAACTCCTGAGTTCCCGATTCCTGATTTCCCAAAATGGGAGATCTCACGAAACATGGCCTCCTACGGTCCAGATATATTTCGATGCTTTCGCCCTTATTCACTGGGGGTTTAACCCTCGGGTATCTCCTAACAAATCCAACGGATGTCAGGTTTTCCAGTCGAGATCTGACGGCTCAGACAGGTTCCTAACTTGTGCATTCTCCCATGACTTCCTGGATGGGGAAAAATCCACGGTCCAGATGTTCTCATGGACCTTGGGGATCTACGATCCTGACATCTTCGCTACCCACGAAGACACAGAAAGACAAAGTGGTAAGGCATTTAACATCCTACTTTCTCCTACCAAATCCAATGGTCATGAGTGACCACAGATTTCCCGACGGGATCTCGTCTGTCAATCAACACCTATCAAGGTTAAGGTACTTATCTTTCCAGATTCTTCTTCTTATCTGATGGTCATGAGTGACCACAGATATCCCGACGGGATCTCGTCCGTCGATTCAATACTTATCAGGGATTTCTTAAGGCCTTGTGCCTTCACGTCCTCCTTCCAGGTTCTTGATGGATTTTTCAAGAAAGGTATCTCTATGGGGAGGTTTACCCATGGTACTATCTGAGGCAGATAAGGGTATCTCTCTTCCGAGAACCAGGCATGAAGTCTGAATTAGATCAATATGCATATAAATAACGATTTAAGAGAACATAAGCCACACGTAGTCTTTCCATTATAAACATACAACTACCAGTACTGATCAAAACATCATACAGACATTCTTATAATGAAGTCATTCACAATTTCACAGCTTATGATCATAAATGTCAGCATACATATATTTCAAGATGCCAAGGCAAAACACTTATTAGAAAGTAACACCGGGGATTATGCAACTGCTAAGAGGGGTGCTCATTTCCACCCAACCGTAGGCTCAGCAACTCCTAGCGGATTTACCACTAGCCACCACCGAGCTGAGACCACGATGATGTGAGACTGCGTCTCTATTTGCCAGTGACCAGGAGCGAAGGTTATTCTCCTTCCTCTCTGCTATCACTCACTCTGCATATCACCAGAGTTCTCTTTCTCCCCTCGCATCTGCCCCCCAATCGCTTCTCCCCCATGCCTTATCCTCTTGCGAGGTTGCGTGTGGTGCGATTTCCCTCACGCTGGTCAGGCCTGACAACTCTACGGATGGGCAGTTCACCTCCCCATCCCTCATTAATTCATGAGGAGCCATTTACCTACCATTCTGCGAGACATTTAATTCGGGGTCAGGGAGCTGCTTTTGGTTCTCTGAGCCAGTGGAGTCCAAATACAGTATTGATTTTCGGTGGAAGTTAATGCCACCTTTCCAAGTGCCTTCCACCGCCTTTCTGCAGCCATCATGGTCTTTTTTAGTATATCTCCTCTCAGCAGTCCTGCAATATAAATTCATAATATTATTCACATTCATCGACCTTTTCCACAAGGTCCATTCACATCACATATTTCTATTTCTGAGTTTGCCACAGTTCTTGGCCAGTCCAGTTATTTTTACAAACTGGGGGAAACAGGGTGTTACATTGTAGAACCTCGACTTCCTTCTTCTACACCCTTCCAGACCAGGGGAATTATTCAATATATTGTAGATAAGGTAACATTTGCAAGTATTTTATCCTCCTCGACTTGGAAAGCTTCGGGTTTTCCCAAGATTGTGTCATCTCTTCGTAAGTTGTTGACCTCTCATAGAAGTCGTACACGAGAGCATTGGCCTCCCCCATTATATGATGCTTAGAACAACATTCCTGAGTCTGATTTAAGCTCTTTTATGACTCATCTAAAAAATCGAAAAGATTTCCGAGTTATTTGTTCCTTTCACACTCGTTACATTGGACTTGAAATGTTACGCATTTAATTTAAGATCTTTTCCAATTCGTCCAAAAAGGGAAAACATTTTCGAGTGGTTTTTACCTTTCACACTCATTAAATTGGATTCGAAAGGTCATGAGTCTTAGTTAATCTCTTTTCTGACTCATTATCAAAAAATGAAAAGATCGTCGAGTGAACTTTCATTTTTCACACTCGTAAATTGGTTTCGAAGAGACGTCTATTTGGCACAAGTTTACCCCTTTTTCACACAAAGTAGACTACAAGACATAAAAAATGACATTTTTTGGCGTCAATTTCTGATTGCATCTCATTCCCTTGCTTGCATTTTTGAGCCTATAGCCGGTTCTCGCTTTGCGTTATAAACTGTTTGCCTCAGCAATTTTTCATCCTCAACCAAGCAAAGCCTTGTTTATATCCTTCTCAATTTGACACCCTATACCTAGGAGAGAATATTCCCCCTAGTGTCCATCTCCTGCATGCACTTCCCTGCATTGAGCATAGGTATGTTCCACTGCTGGAACTAGTTTTGCTTACTTGTGACATGTGTTTCCTCCTCTATATCATAGCATTCATTTGTCTATGAAAAAAACAAAAAGGACGGGCGGGAAGGGAGTATTATCTTATATCGGCAACAGTTGTGTCACCTTTGAACATAGCACAAAATTATTTGAGTCCATTCATCATCATAATTTTTGGATTAGCATGGACTTAGGAAGATGAGCTCATTACAGAGTCTTCTTTACCGACCGGTTACTCTTTTAGTCCCTATAGATAATTTCATTGATGCCTCCTTCATCTTATGGTTTCATCATCGGGTCTATGTTTTCGGAGTCCTCCATATGTCTCATGCTCTTGTTCAAAGGAAGTCTATCAACCCGTGTCGGCCACTCCTCAAAACTCTTGACTTTGCATGTCAGCCATACCCTCATTTTGTCTTAGAATCACATGATATTGTAGTCCTATCATGCACCCTGGCCTTGGTTTCATCATTGGTAGGTAACCTTGAACCCAACAGTCGACATTTTATCATTGGTCGTTGACTGGGTGGTTTCCCTTGTGTTTGACGACAATACATCTATTCACACATTGGGATTCGTGTAGTGTCTTGGATGCCATTAGCCTTATTGGTGGTTTATTCGCCTTTGTCAGCAGTTTTTCATCATTGGTTGTTATTCAGAGGGTATTTTTCGTGTACCACTTGCACTTGGCACACGCGAAAGACACACAAGATCGTTGGTTCATGAACATGTTCTTCGTCTGATTTCCACCAAATCATGAAGCTCCTTCTTTGTACCTCGTGATGACTGATGAGAGATGCCTTAATGTTCTCCTTTCAGCGGGTCTCTTTAATCGACTTCAACCCATCTATTATGGAAATGGGACCTAGAGTATTATGAGTACGTTGAAGCTTGCAGTCATTACTGGCATGCTCTCTCGTCATCGACAGTTGGGAATACATCAATGTCTCTTGATCGATGGATTCTTCAGGTGTTCGACCCCGACTCCTTTATTCACAATTGTAACAATGTACTCGGTGACTTGATACCTACTATCATTATCGGTAGGTTGGATTGCATTTGTTAACGATATACCTCAATGATCGATAATCAAACGATGTATCATTGTGTTCGACCTCAACTCCTTTATTCACATGATGTAGACTTGCACCTTTGGCGGATTGTGTAGAAGACTTGAGGACATCACTATGTGGCTGCATCTTTCCTGAGTTGTTGCTTCCTTTTCATTGGACCAGTACCTATATGACTTCAATGATCATGAGAGATCAAAGTGTACTCCATGGTATACAGATATCCTCAGATTGGTTTTTTGAGACTGGTTCTACTGGGCCGTGTTCGTGACTATGACAGCTTTTTGGCATGTAACTGAATTTGTATTTTCCTATTCATGGCCATGGACACTTGTTTGGTATATTTTCACATGGATCTGCAGTGTATTTTTGGCATCCATGTATGCAAAGTCAGTGAATAATTTAATGAGAAATTGAGTTCATCTAGATGGTTCTCTACCACTTCACTTCTGGGTTGTTTATAATGTATTTCAGCCATCTCAGATTCTCATCTGACCTCACACATGAGGGGGCATCTGTTAGAGAAATATTTGCCTCACCCTAAGCAATCTTGCAAAGAGGGCCTTACTCCATTTCCCTATGCAGACTCACTTTCCCTGATTGATAAATCCAGAGACAAAAATATAATTTTTTCCCACTTGTATGGATCTTGCACCCTATACAACATGCGTATACGCAGGCTGCTCCACTACATCCCACATACATCATGATTTGTGCCAGAAAAATAAAATTAAGTGTCAGGTTTACATGTCATGACAAGAGATCTCTGATCCTTGGCCTTCCATATACTGGAACCGTTATGACTCGGCCCTTGAGTTTCATTTTGAAGGCTATAAAGAAGCCAATTCTGAGCTATGGAAAAAGGAGAGATAATTCAACTTTGAGAGCAAAGTTACTATGGAGAAATTATTACTTCATATTGAGTCTGCATCCCTTTGTCCTTTAAGTCTGAACACTGTGTTCATCCCCCAAGATCTTCCCTTATTCATGGAGAACCTCTTTGTCTCTTTTATATGAGCTTTCCTTTGGTGGAGACCTAGCTGGAAGGAACTTGGTTTCTCGGTTCTGAACCGTACCGACACGGAAGTCTGTAATATTTTCACTTGTGCTGATCATTTATTAATAGAAATACTCTCTTCCTGTCCAATTTATATCTTGAAAATATATGATTTATTATCCATGGGCATGTTTGTTTTGTATATTACTAGATTATGCTATCTAATGTGCTAACCTTTTATATTATCACTATATACTTGCTTCACTTGTTTGTTGAGAACTTGTTGCAGGCATAAATATTTGGGTCAAAGTGCTCAACAGTGGACATCATCAAACATCTGGACGAGGTAGGTCCCTTTCTTATCTCGCTTGCGCACTGGTTTATATAACATTTTTATGGGAAAGAGTTTATTTCTATAGTCATACCTGTGTGTTGTGGTTTAGCCTAGCCATAGAGAGATTTTCCTCGTAAAAGTGGTAGAAGTGTTCCACTTGTTGTGACTATGTGTTGTTGATTAAGTAGTCATGTGCTACTTCATGTAATTGTGTACCAATGGGTAGTATTTATGTAATACTATGGATAGACACAATTGTGTTCTATTCAATGACATTGTTTTGATTTCCATGTAGACTATCTGTAGTGTTAAAAATGATTATTAGCTATGTTAGCACCAGAAGTCAACCCTAGATTGCGGCAGAGGTAAACCCAATACCCATCAGTTTTGTATGTCACGAAAAATCAATTTAAAGACGATCTAATGGACGCAGACGCAGGATCGTATTGTTCTAACTCAGAAAACTGGGTTGGAAAGTACAAGCAGGTGAGGTCTTGGTCTAACTTCAGTCAGTAAGTTGGTATAGTGGTGACTAAGGGGATGAACTTGAGGAGAGTGAAGAGTTCTACTATGGACAATCGGTCTTCTAGTAGCCTAAGGAGGAAAATCTTCAAATACAAGATCCTCTTGAATTCACGACTTCAAGAAACTGAAAACGCTATAATAGTACTACAATCAAACATACACTACAATACAGTCACAGCAACCCAACTGGATCATCCATGAACGAGCTCTCTATATTAGAGGGAAAAGAAAACACAAGAAACTGATTAAAATTGGTTGCAATGTCACTTTGATCAAACCTTCATCACAAAAGCATAACTACCCTCGACTGGATCATCCATGCCCAAGCGTTCTAACACAATTGTTACAGAGAGATGAAAGGAAACTGACTTGCATTAAACAAGACGTCTCAAATGCATATACATAACCAGAGAACCAGATTATTCATTAAAACTTTACCAATCCGGAGCTTAGCTCAACCATCGACCATAAAAAAATATCAAAACTGAATATTAATACTCAGGGAACTACCACCACCAGGAGTGTGACCTGGCTACTATAATCAAATCTTCATGTCTGCATCTTCTTCTATCAAGATGCACTTGCATTCTTATATCAGACACAAGATCAGATAAGTATGGGGTTCACCAGAAAATCCATGGCAAGGGAACTTTCGGCTGACTGTTTTCCCTCCATGACCATCTTTTAATCCTTTCCATTTAAGTGGTGAAACGAGGTTTCAACCACCTCCCTATTTTCATTAACTACTTTCATCAGGATCAAGGTGAGGCCTGACACCCATGAATATTCCCGATGAGCTCACGACTCCTTCGAGTCAATTCTCGCACCTCGAGGTCACGCAGAGCCTTCTTTGTGACCAACTTGGGAGCTTTTATCCTTTGCACAACTTCTTTCCATCAGACCCTAGGCTGGGACCGTGTGCCTAATTCTCACGTGCTTCAAAATTTCGTGTTTTGCGAGCTTGCATTGTGATCATGCATAAATTTGTGAGTCGCGAAACTGAGATTGTTTGGATAGGGCGACACGTATCCCTTTGCATCGAACAACCTTATTGAACATCACCATTTCGAGACCTTGGGCCGTCGACATTTATCCCTTCAGTTCCTCGAAACGTCTTTCTCCATGTTGATCCTACACCATGTGTCTTTCTAGAATGGACGACGAGGATCATTTCGAGACTTCGCGTGTCGCGAGTCCTCAAGACTCTACCCTCCTACTTTCTCGACTCACGAAATCGCGAAAATTTGATTCATAGGTCTAGATATTTCCTTTGATCAACGGCTGTGATATTATCGTGAATCTCATTTCGTGAGTTCTGATGACTTGCTCCTTGACCCCTCCATATCGCGAAACCATGAAATGCTATTCTTGCGCCATGCGTCCTCTCCTAAAATGAACGGCTCCGATCATTTCTCAATTTTAGACCTCTCCTTGACGCTAAACTTGGTGCAACTGTATCATCCCAATTACCCGATGGTCGTCGATCTAATCCGCTCGAAGGATCTCTGCCACTGAAAACTGATCTTTTCCCACTCACTTGATTTGAGTCCACATCAAACCACTTCAAGTGTTGTGCTTGGTCATCATGACTGCAGCCTGTGAACGATTACTTGGATGACTGGATGAGGGCTCGCGAAACAAAAATATCAATGATACAGGTAACGAGAGAAGTGATTGACCTTAGGGAAAACAGGAAGGATTATGGCCAATATTTCTCAGGTGAGATGCTAAGGAAAAATGGGTCTATCAACCAGGTGAAGACAAATAGTAGACAACTACAAGTCGAGAGGAAAAACCTTACAATCGGATAAGCAAAAGGAAGAGAGACAGACAAAATTACAGAACTGGGTAGAAACCACACCTCATAATATCTTTACAAGATTATGTGCTAACATTGGATCCAGAGGGGATGGCATGCTCCTTGCGGGCTGCCAAGGATGCACAGCTCTAATGCCTTTGCTTTGGGTTATGGAGTCTTCGATTAAAACAAAATCAAACCAAAATAGAACTAGTATTTACAATGGTGGGATGTCAATAGCGACTTTAAACAAAACACATTTTCAGGAAGTGACCATTTACAGGGCCACCAAAAACTTCGTCCCCCTCAAAATTTCACACACGGTAAGTATTGTTTGGAAATGCCTCAGAAATATGGAAAGGACCGATCCAAAGGGCTTCAAATTTACCATGTTTTCCCTTGTCTTTTCTGGGAGCATCCCATTTAAGTACTAGATCTCCTAGTGGGAAATCCTCTTGACTACTTTTCTTGTCAAAGGCCTGCTTGATTTTCTGTTGACGATCATGCACTATGTCCATCACATTCTCTCTAGTCTGCTACACTTCTACCAGCTCATGTATTCTCCTGATCATGTCATGAGGTTCTCATTTGCAGTCTTGGAATAATTTCTCCACAAGTAGGGCAAGCTGAGAAGGAAAAACCACTTCAGTCCCATACACAAGTTGGAAAGGAGAGATGCCTAGGGACCTCTTTGTTGTCACTCTATCAGCCCACAAAGAAAACTTGAGATTTGAATCCTATGCTTTCTTGTTGTCCTCCAACAGTATTTTGATAATATTTATAAGGATTTTGTTAGAGGACTCTGCTGATCCATTTCCTTGGGGATAGTAGGGGGTAGAGTGAATTAATTTGATCTCAAACTGTTCACAAAATCAGATCAATGGCTCGGCCTTGAAAGATGCAGCATTTTCAATGATAATCCTGCTTGGACAACCAAATCTTGCTATAATATCTTCCAGAAAACCAATGATCACCTTATGAGAATCACTCCTTGTGGGGATATCTTCTATCCACTTGGTAAAATAGTCTATTGCAGTCAAGATCCATCTGTGTTGATTTCTTGATGCAAGGTGAATTTCCCCAATGAAGTCTAGACCCCATTGTTGGAAGGGCGCTGAGGCCACCATAGGATTTAATGGCAGAGACTTGAGTTTCTGCTTCCCAGAGAATTTATGACATTTGATGCAAGCGCTAATCTTTGCACAGACAATAGTGAATAGAGTTGGCCAGTAGTACCCAACCCTGAGACTTTTGCAGGCTGTGGTTTTCCAGAAATGATGTCCCCCATATAGGCTATCATGGAAATAAAATATAATCCTTTGGGCCTCCTACGGGTCTAGACATCTCAGAAGCACTCTTAAAGGGTCTCTCCAATACAGGACCTATTCAATTAGGCAATATCTGTTGCTTTGAGCTTTAAAGCTCTGGCCCTACTCTTTCCCATGTCGTCAGGAGGCTGGAACTTCTACAAGAAATATATAATTTCCTTATACCAAGGACATCCTACTAATGGGGGGGGGGCGCTTGAGAAATTATTTCGGACATCTCATGTTGTTGACTTTCAGTGCAATCTTTGATGAAATTTACCCCCAAAGCTTGGCAATTAGCCTCAACCAACAATTTGGCTAAACCTTGACCTTTGATCAATTTGGTCGGCTTGATATCCACATCAAATTCAAGGACCTTGGTGATCCATCTTCTCCTTCTTCCATCTATGTATGGCTGGATGAGAACTTCCTTCATAGAGACTGAAGGAACATATGCGAGGATTTTTTAGTGCAACACATAGACTCTGAAGGATTTGAGAGATTTAACCAAAGCATAGGCCTGATTTTCTATGATGTCATATTTCACTTTGGTATCTCTCAATGGTCTGCTAAAAAATGAAATAGGTTGTTCCAGCCCCTTAGCATTCTTCTGCAACAAAACAACTTCCACCGTGTCGAATGAGGCAAAAGAGAAAATCAAAAAATCCTTGGAATAATTAGGACTGATAAGCACAGGTGCTTTAGTTAGTGCCTTATTTATTTGATTGAAGGATTCTCTGAACTCAGTAGTCCATTTTACGTCATTCCCCTTCCTGAGCATGGTCGTGATATGTTTCACCAACTCAGCAAAATTTGAAACAAACCTTCTCAGAAAATTGATTTTTCCCAGGAAATACTGGACTTCCTTCCTAGACCTGGGAAGTTACAAGGTTTGAATAGTTTCCACTCTACTTGAATCAATCCTAACTCCCTCAGCTGATATAATGTGCCCTAGCAACTTTCCCTCCTTCATGGAAAACAATGATTTCTTAGGATTCAGGGAACGACCAAACCTTCTGCATTTCAAAAAGACTTTCCTCAGATGACAACAATGTTCTTTATCAGATCTGGAAAAGACTATTATGTCATCTAGATATATGACCACAAATTTATCCTTCTCCCCAATGAAGGCGATGTCCATGGCTCGCTGAAAGGTTGCTCCTGCATTCATTAATCCAAAGGGAATTTTGGCATACGTGAAAGTGCCCCAAGGAGTGGTAAAGGTTGTCTTTTCTCTATCTTCAGGAAAAACAAATATCTGATTGTAGCCAGAAAAGCCATCAATCATGGAAATCCTGAATGCACCTACTACCCTTTGCAATATGTGTTCCATCTTTGGCAGTGGGTAATTCTCCTTCTTGGATCTTCTGTTCAGGTTCCTGAAATTGATACAGAGTATGATTTATCCATTCTTCTTCCTTACTAGGACTAGGTTGGCCACCCACTCAGAATACCTCAAAGGCACGATGATCTGGACATCCAACAACGTTTTTACCTCTTTCTCCATAACAGGGAGCAACATAGGATTTATCTGTCTTAATTTCTGCCTAAATGGTTTGGCTTCCTCTTTCAATGGGATCTTGTGCTCAATGACACTCGTTTCCTATGTTCTAAGGTCTTCATAGGTCCAGGCAAACACATCAACGAATTCCCTTGACAATTTAGCATACACAACCCTCTGCTCCTTTGACAAGCTACTTGACAGCTTGACAAATTTGGGATTTTGCTCTGTGCCAATATTGCACTCAGCTACATCAACATCCTCATTTGGGACTTTACCTTTTATTGCCACATCATTTCTATCAAATAATCTTTCCAAAGGGACTAGTCCCTTTGGGATGTGGTTGCTGGGTAACTGGACAATGTGATGATCAAAAATTTTGTTCAGAAAAACATCAGGATGAGGATGTATTTCGGAGTCAGTATCTTGATTGATGTGTAATGATGAAAACTCATCAACAGTCTTCAAGAATATTTTTATCTCAAGATCATCCTCAAACACTTTCCAATGCTTGAAGTTGTCAGGTATGGAGGGTCTATATTTTAATTCTACATCATACATGAGCTTAGGTGGTCGGGGGATTCTGAAATTGCTTGCTAATATAGACAAAGAGTCAGCCATGACATTATCTTCTCTGGGAACAAATGAAATGTTGAAAGCCGAGAAAAAACTGTCAATGAGGTCCCATACTTCATTTCTATATGATTTCAACCGAGGGTGTGTATCCTGATAAATACTTCTGATCTGTTGGACAATCAGCTCAACATCTCTAAACACTGATATATCTTCAATCCCTATGTCCTTTGCAGCCCACAAACCCAAAACAAGAGCTTCATATTCTGCCACATTATTGGTAGTTTCAAATTCTAACTTGTAGGACAGAGATATAGTTTCCTGAGCAGGGGAAACAAGGACTACACCAGCACTAGCACCTTCTCTAAAAGAGGCTCTATCAAATAACATTTTCCACAAAGAGGTAATCAGAGGAGAATCTTCACAGATAGTAATGGATTTTTTAATCTCAAGAGGGGGCTCAAGGGCATCGATGAGCTGCAATAAGATGGATTCTAAATCAGTGTCAAGTGAAAATTTAGGATGGTTGGTGGGATCTACTTCATCGTTGATATTGTAGGCCAACTGATATTCTCTGTATAGTATTTTATGCTCCCCCCCAAAACACAGGAATGGTAGCATATGTGAGGTCCATCTGCAATGTTCCCCCGAGTCGTTTTATTCAAGATCTTGACAATAGCATGCCAAACTTGGGAGGAACATCATCCACCACGATATCCATGACCACACTTTTCATGGGCAGCTAAACAAGGTCACAACTAGATCTTTGATGACCCCAAGACATTGCACTTTCCTAGATTCAAAGGAATCAAAGTCATGTTATGATTTTGTGATTTCTAGACCTAATTCTTCCATGACAGTTTTGGGCACGAGGTTATGAGAGGCCCCTGAATCCATCAGACAATTATACAGTACATTGTCATGTATGTTTAGTGATGTGTAGAAGGGAGGGGATGAATCGTCTCTATCTTCTACCATGGGACCTAGGATTACTATTGGCTTTTCGTCTTGCACATTGTTTGATTCTGAGGGATGATTCAAAGGTTCAGGAAGCAATAGTTTAGATAGGGATCTCTTAAAGTGTTCATTCTTGACCAGCTCTGAAAGGATATTGCGATCCTAATCTTCTAAATTTCATGCTCAAAGTTAAAAAAGGAGGGGGGCTTCAAAGTTTCGCTTACCTCTGGGATAGTACCTTTGGCTACTGGTGAGGGATTATGGGATTTATTTTCCTTGTTGTTGTTTGTTGCATCTTTAGCAGACTTCTCTTCTCTGGGGGGTTGATTAGGGATGTCAGACTTCCCATATTTATTGTTAGACCTTAGGTTGTATCTATTTGGGTTGTCGTTGGCCTTATCCCCCTTGCCCAACTTGTTTAATTGAATGTCCATGAGAGACTCCTCATATGTTGATTGAGTTAAGTGAGGAGAAGGAGATGTGTCTTCGAGACAGTGAATTTTTGGGTCAAGGTCCTCTTCCTCTCCGCCATCATCTGCAACAAGGTTGTTCTGAAGAGGGGTTTGGATTTTATGATCATCCATGTCTCTGTTCTGAGGCTCTCTTTACATAATCTGAGGAGCATTGTTGTTCGGCCTCCTGAAGTTGCCTATGTTATCAATATTTTGAGGATTTTTTGTATGTCTGCTTCCCTTCTAATTCCAAACTTTCCATTCTAGCTGAAATGGATTTTAGTTACTTGGTTACTTTGTCCATTTGAGGGGGGGAGGTAGAAGAACTGGAGGTTGAGGCTTCAGCTTTTCCCCTTCCTTTGTCTCTATCGGCCTTATTTCTGAGTTGGTCAACTGCCATTATGTTAGACCCTACTTCCAGGGTTGCATCTTGCATATGCGCCAAGGAGGTAGCTCTTCTCTCTCTTAATTGGAGGTAGACGTCAGGGTCAAAAGCACTAGCATAGGTAATTTTGGTAGAGGCTTCTGTAGGCTTTATCTCAGTAGGGATCTTATTGTACATTTTGTTGAATCTTTTGGAGAAGTGAGAGACAGACTCTCCCTCTTTTCTCTTTAGGGATCCAAACTCTTTGATATAATACATGAAGTCTTTTTTATCCCCCCATTGTCTCAAAAAGACATCATCTAGAGCCTCAATCCCAACAATGGATCCAGGAGCTAGGGCTCTGAACCACTTTCTGTCTTCTCAATCAAGGCTATGGACAAATATTCTCATCCATACATCTTCGTCTACTATGACATAGTTATCAGCATAACTATAGAAAGCTGCAAGGTGCTCTTCTGCAGCTATATCTCCCTCTCCTGTAAAATTAGGCAGCTTCTTAAGCTAGCCATCAGCTAGTAGGGAATTAAGAGGAAGAGGTAGAATGAGAGGGGCATATCTGGAAGCTACTATGGCGTCCATTCTATTTCTAGGGGGATTAGCACCCGCCATTGGGATGTGAACTGGAGGAGAACTAGGTGGGGATGGAGTTTGAGCAAGTGAGATTGGAGGTGTGTTTCTGAGGACAAAAGAAAACAATGGAGGACTTGAGGGATCAGAGGTTTCCCTCTCCATAAACATAACAAATTTAATAGGAGGAGGTGTAGTGAAGCTTGGAGAGGGGAAATCAGCAGGAAAACTCCCAAAATTTAAAGTTCTAGAAACTCCAACAGAGGGTGTAAAAGGAAAATGAGAAATATATATTGGAGTTGCTATAGGAGGATGGTGAAAATTATCATAAATAACTAGTTCAGTAGCTGAAGTACCTTCTTGAAGGGCTTTCTTATTATGACCATTTTATCTCGGTTGGCTTCAGGAGTCACTAGAGGCAGCTGTGGAGTAGACCTTGTGTGTCTGCCTCTAGACGCCACAACTAAAATAGTGGAGTCGCCAGCAGATTCGCATCAATGGAGTCACCACAGTGGAGTCGCCAGGTGCACAGTTGCAATCTTTGATGTACTAAGTTCTGATGCACCTTTAGAACCAATAATCTTTTTTGTTCAATCCCAGGGAAAATATTCAATTTCGTCCCCGGCAGCAGCGCCTGAAATGTTAGCACCAGAAGTCACCCCTAGATTGCGACAAATGTAAGCCTGATACACATCAGTTTTGTATGTCACAAAAAATAAATTTAAAGGCGGTCTAATGGACACAGACTCAGGATGGTATCGTTCTAACTCATACAACTGGGTTGGAAAGTACAAGCAGGTGAGATCTTGGTCTAACTTCAGTCAGTAAGTTGGTATAGTGGTGAGTAGGGGGATGAACTTGAGGAGAGTGAAGAGGTATGCTATGGACATTCGGTCTTCTAGCAACCTAAGGAGGAAAAGCTTCAAATACAAGATCCTCTTGAATTCACGACTTCAAGAAATGAAAATGCTATAACAGTACTGCAATCAAACATACATTACAATACAGTCACAGCAACCCGATTGGATCATCCATGCCTGAGCTCTCGATATCAGAGGGAAAAGAGAACACAATAGACTGATTGAAACTGGTTGCAATGTCACTGTGATCAAGACATTGGCCAAATTTCCAATTTATGGATGGTGAGATGAATGACTTAGATAAGGTTCAGTCTGAAAGTCAATGCAAAGGTGCATTGAGTATTTAAGCATTAAGAGTTGCAATCATGGCTGGAAAGTGACAGAGTTGCACTCATACATGATGGAATTGTATACTTAAATGCATTTTTTTTTGCAGAATGCATTTTGTGAGTGCATATATATGTGCTTTTGCATGGAAATAATTACACTAATGTTTGAAATGTTGCTAACTCATGACGTTAAGAACATTTCATGAAAGTGGTAAACATTGAAACATGAAAGTTGCAAGTGAGGTGGTCACAGGAGTAGTGAATACATAAAAAATTTGTTCAAAAAATCGAATAAAGGAACTTATTGTTATTAATTATGTTGATGCATATGAATAGAATGACGAGTCATTCTATTTGGTTGAATTGTTTGGTAATTGTGATTGAATTTCTAGGTCCAGGCAATTCTAAGAATCATTGCATAAGGTGACATGCATGATGAATTAGGATATACAGAAAATGCTAACCATCTATTGGTTGTATGCAATATAAATAGAATTTCATATTTGGGGAAAAGTCGAATTCCTTATGAAATTAATAGATTTATAAATTGGAATTTTTATAATGCTCTCTCATGACAACTACATGTCTGTGATGAAAATGAGATGATATTGATTAAAGTTGGAACTCCTGGAGCCATGGTGCTCTAATAATTCTTCCCTGGCCTGTACTAGAGCCCTGGAAGGGAGGTTGAGTAGCTGATGAACTGTGGAACAGTGAAGGTGTATACTACCTTGGGTTGTACATTCATGTGGGGAAGAGAGAGACTGTTGGTGGGAGTGTTGCTGATATGAAAAGATAACGATTAAAGTGGGAACTCTTGGAGCCATGGTGCTCTGATACTTCCTATCCAGCCTGTACTGGAGCCTAGAAAGGAAGATGAGCAGTCGAGGAGATGTTGGACAGTGAAGGTGCATACTACCTTTGGTTGTACAGGCATGTGGGGAAGAGAGACCATTGCTTGAAGTGTTGTTGAAGTTTGGTACCTTGGCCTAGACTATGTTGATATTGATTGTGGGTCATGGTTATCTTGGGAAGCCATTTTCCTGATGGAGTCATATTCCATGCTTGGAAATGGTACCCTGCTGAGAGTTTATCAGCAGTGAGATATAAGGCTGGGTGGAACATCATGAATCTACATCCAGTTGTTGCTTCAATGAAGTTAATTGAAGCATGTAATAAGGAACAATGAGCTGAATTATTTCTTGAGCTATCTCTATGGAATAGAGCAATTGACTTCAAGTTGCAGTATGAGTACCAGAATTGGTGATGGAAAGTAGAGCACCAGATGGGTGACAAGCTTTCAATAGATAAAGCTTGGAGACTTTAAAGAGTTCGAATGGTACGCGGTATATAATGCAATGAGGGTGTTTGAAATTTTTTGTGTACATGTATACATGATGCACCGAGGACAGTGCATAAATAAGGGGAGGGGATTGTAATATCCCTAGGCTGAACCCAATTGTAAATGTAAATTCAAATTTACTTAAGCTAGTGAGTTGTTTTATATATTTTGACATGCATCATCCATGGTGTAGTGCGTGCATGTACTGCGTAGTAAAATGATGAATTGGGCAAGTTCCAGGATACCGCGCGCAGCCTATTAAGTGTGCGCGATATTGAGGCCAAGAAGCCTTTATGTATATGATATGTTTTATGGTTGGTGAGCCAGTTATTATAAGCTAGGATGCTTATGTTTTGATTAGGCCAGAGAGCCTATATGTTAAAGGCCAGTGCGCCTGTTTTTGTACATATCTCATATTTAATATAAGATACATCGTTGTGCACAGACCAGACACGATAAAAGAGATGGGGGACTAAACTCCACTAGTTAGGGAAAGGGAAGGGGCTAATTTAAGGAATATTATCTTAATATTTCTTAAATCATAAAGTATGGATAATTATGTTATCCTAAGTTCTAAAGTTGGAGACAAGTGGGCCAAAGTAGCTTCCAACATGACAAGTGTCAAGTTGGGGGCATGCATACATATTGTTGGGACTTAGCTCATTTTGGTAACTTCGCTATCATTCAGACCATCATGTTTTCCTGAGTCATCCATCACTGAGATATACAGTCAATCATCCATGAATATTCCAGCCATTGAATGATCCATTGTATCTTCATGACTTTACTTGAAACCGTGTCCAGAGCCTTCTGTTGGGTAACTGTTAGCTTGGGAGAAGGATTGAAGAAGCCAGTTATCAGGCCCGTGGGATATTGAAGAGGTGGGTTGTTAGGCCCGTGAGCAATTCTCTGGATGAGAGAATTGTTAGGTATTGATTTCCTGAAGGTGTTGAACTACAGCTGCAGGGCTCTGAGACTTCCTATCTGGCCCATTGCTGAAGACCTGGAAGGGAAGTGGGGCAGCCAAGGGACTATTGAGCAGAGAAGGGGCATACTTCCTTGGGTGGGACAAGCATGTGGGGAATGAAGGACTGTAGGTTGTTAGTTGAGTGAGCACCTGAGACAGAATCTCTCCTGTTGTTCATGAGCCTTTAACTTGGTTAGGAACCCCTTTACCCAGGTGGAGTTTAGTCCCATCTCGGGGGTGACTCACTATTGAGAGTGATGACCAGTGTGGTCTAAGGCTGGGAGGTTCATGGAAGGTATGCACGTAGTTGGTGTTATTCTCACAAAGATAAGTGTCAATTGTGTGATTAATTTACATGTTGCATTGTTATTCACGTGTTATTTTTATGGGTTTATCCTATGCGTGGTTATAGTTGTCTGTATGCTTATGGGTATTGCATGTATATGCTTCTTGTATATGTTTACTGCTTTTCAGTGTGAATCCATGCATTTACATAGCGTATTTGTATGTTCATGTTTTATATATATTAAGCTTCTGCAAGAGTTCTGTGTGTGCATATGTTTTAATTGCATGCAGTTAGAAAATTATATGAGATATAACTTAGCTAGGATGCTAAGTATGTTACAGTACGTTCCACACAGAGAACAGATGTGTTCTCCGGTGTAGCATGGCCTGACATGAATGGTCGGGGACATTACAAATTGGTATCTGAGCATGAAAGAGTGTTCAGTAGTAGCATGGCTTGGTCTGTTGAAGGCTGGGAATGTTACAAAGACAGTTTCAGAGCTAAGTAAAGCGTATGAGGAGTGGCATGTCCCTGGCTTGTGTGAGGCTAGGGGGTGTCACAAATTGGTATCAGAGCTTCAGGTTTAAACACTAAACCTAAATGGCCGAGAATTTTGAGTTGAAGCAAAATGTCACAGAGGATTTAATTCGAAGTGGCCAAATTTCAATTGTAGAGCGTCCATGGAAAAAGTAACAGCAACTGGGAAGAAATGGGGAAAAGCCCCAATTTCTGTGGGTGAATTCATGAGAAAATGGAGAAATTCGGCCAAGTGATGAAATATTACTGATTTAATATCTGTAATAGCAAATTCGAACCTGGAATTGGTCAAATTTGAAGTTACAGTGAAGCCATGACAGATGGAGCGGAATTCATGAGGCTTTGATATGCATAAAGGTGAATGTGCACAGGTGGCGCACTAAAAATGCATGATGCCCAGTGAAAAGCATGTGATAGTTAAAATTTGGCACTGCGCGGCAAGATATTGGCATGTTGGTGCGCACGGTAAATTTTGGTACCACGTGGAAATTGTTAGCGTGTAGGTGCGCGCAGTAAATTGTGGCGCCGCGCGGAAGAATATTGTGTGCGGATGCACCCGCTAAAGTTAGCATTGCGTGGTGTACACACACATATTAATGGTGCACGTGGTGTGCACGGTATTGCAAAGAATAGAGTAGTTGGGCTGATGCACGCACAGTATGAATATAAGTTGTCTCACGACAGTGTAATCAATGGTGCATGCAGATAATTGTGAGCGGTGGGGGCATATTGAACTTTGGCATGGTGCAATGCATAGAGAGAAATGCATGTGGTATATCAGTGCATGATACAAAAAACTGTGTGAAACAGGTATCAATGCAAGAACTAAAACTACGCGCAGCGGATATTGGCACGACGAAGGGGAAATGCTTAATGGTTATAGGTGAGTGGAAGCACGATTTACCTGGTGGTGTTGCTGCACACAATAAATATGGGTGTATAGGCTGAATTTTTGAGCGCGCGAAATTGATTGGAAGGCGAACAACAGCAGAAAACCAATAAATTTCCACGACGTTTTATACTATTTGAACGCCATCTTTTTGCAGCGCGTTTTTTAGGACTCTCTCGTGTCACTGGGTATATCTATAGAAAATTTTGACTAGATTAGGTTTGTTTTGGGGTTTGTTGTTGAATGACTGGAGATGGAGACGCCCTTTGGGCGATGAAGTCTGGAATGAACGATGTATTGTCAAAACATTGAACTATCAGGAGGAGAAGGTTAATTAAGGCGATGAGTCTGAGTTTAATGGAAATTTGCATGGTATTAACAGAAAAGAAACACACAACCGCATCAGAGCATTATTTAAAATGAATTCAGAGTTGGTTTGAGAAGAAATAAATATAGTCTAAATTGCTAAGCCGAAAGCATTTCAGAGATGAATTATGGGCTTTATATTCTTTTGATTCAGACAGATGAAAGTGAAATATAAGATTACAAGAAACACATAATATAAAAGAAAACAAGACACATATCACCACAACCAGAGTCTTTTCTTAAACAGTCCAAAATCTACTATTGCATTTATATATTCATTTTAATTCCAAAATTACAAAAAGTCTTCCTTCTTAGAGGAAAGGTTCCTTTTTTTTCTTTTTCTTCCTCGAGATAATATATATATACAGAGGAATTATTTACAGAATTCAAAATGCTCGGACCTCCACTTATAGCTAAAAATAGAGGTAAGTTGCAAAAAGGGAATGATTTAAAATAACAGTTACCACCTCTGGGGCCCTTTTTCTCTGCTATCAGTTGTCCAAATATCGTTGAAATGTACTTAATTTTAGTTGAGGACTCATTTCAGCTTAGCGATCTCCTCCTTTAAAGAATCTAACCAGACCAGTTGATTCTCTACAATACTTTCAGTCATTTCAGCTATGGTTTCCTTCTTCTGTCGCTTGCTCCTTTTCTTCTTAGCAGATGGTCTGTTGATGACTAAATCCTCCATAGTGGGATTAAACCCGACTTCCAACTGTGAGTCTATAGCCGGATCTGTGTGGAATTTAGTTGCTAGAATGTGTGCAAGTACCATTTCCTTCTTATTCGCAGGAAAATCTAGCATGTTGCCCAAATAACCAGTCTCACTGGATTTAGCCTTGTCAATGTACCTCAGTTTGTGAACACTGAAATGATTTTACAGAAAGAAAAAAATCGAGAAATTTGGAGATTACTCTATTTATGGATAAGCAGATGCCTCCATACTTGAGGATTGGTAGTTATAGAATCCCAATCATGAAGCACAGATAGACTACGTACAAGTGCGTTGGTTTTCCATGCTCGACTAATCCATTTCAAATGATTAGATTTTGAGTTCGTTACATGGAGGTGTTCAGCTGACGTCACATGGTTGTGAAGTGCCGAAAGAGTTAAACGGGGTGATCTGACTAGTCATCGCCCATCCCATGAGTGGTGGTTTTGACATATTGAAGCACGCGACATCGAAACTTTGAAAAAGGTGGTTTCGACAAACTGCCTTTTGCCCGATGTATCTCTAGAGGTGCCACGCGTCTGTTTTAAAAACCAAGATGGTTTTTCAATTCTCCAAACTATCAAGTCTCTGCGATGTTGTAGTTCTTGAGACTTGGGTCTTAGCTAAAAATATTTTGCATAAGTACTCAGGGAAAGAGTGCTATGAAAAAACATTTTAGAAGATGATTAAAGGCCAAGACTACAAAAGGTTAAGGTATGAATCTTGGCACAACCATAAATTCTTTGGAAGCCACTACAGGAAGTCCTCTCATGTTAGTCAAGTACTCAATGGAATCCAAAAAGAGGAATATATCAGGTAGTGAAGGAATTAATGAAAGTGCATTCACTCCCAAAGAAACCAGTTATAGATTAAAGCAATACATGGGAGTCAAAGCTATTATAAAAGGAATTGACTACCTGAATGAAAATAATCAGATAAAGAAAGAGGCTTATTGCATATGGATAAGAAGTGCATCATATCTATGGATTAGCTATGAAATTAGAGTAATTCTTCCCTTATGATCATCAGAGTGTGTAGTGAAAGCATAGTATGAAGGGCATTATTTGAGGCATAATAGAATTGGATTGTGCAAGACAAGTTGAAATCAGATTGGTCAAGGAAAGGGAAATTAATAGGCATCAAGAAAATCCAAGTACTGATATGATCAGTTAAGGGAAGGATAAATCAAGCACCTCAAAGGGGGAGTTGGTGTTAACTGTCCTAGGTTACTCAGAAAATCATGACTAGAAATAGAATGGGGTCATGGAGGGGTTGGATCAGAGGGATTCGAAAAATAAATGGATATTGAAGATCCAAAGTCTATAAGACAACAAGATTGGAATCATAATTCATCCAAGTATGAGTTGGGATAGATGGATCCAGGAAATAAATAAAATCTGAAGATTAATATCATCTTAGTATTTGGATGGAAAAACAAAGACAACCAAAAGTGTGTTTGCTAAGAAGGTGCTCAAATCAGAAATAATCATGCACAATAATACAGTGAAGAGCATTTGAAGGTTCAGGAATCCAGGAGAAGGGAAGACTTCTGGGATGAACAAGGAAACATGATACAGGAAGAAATAAGTTGTTGCAATTACTATAGCAGCAAGTATTATATGGCTTGTTGGGACAGCCAAAGGGTGATAATACTTGTATGTTGCAAGTGTTGTTGTTAATGTTGTTGCACATGGATGGAAGCAACATAAAGATGGAATATTAAATCATAAGGCTGATAAGGAAGCATAAGAGCTCCTATTTTCATCAACTGATCAGGTAGCATTAAACTCGTTTAATGGAAGCCCTGCAGGTAAGTATCCCTCTTCTGAAAATTATGTGTGTAATTTCCAAAGGGAAATCCACATAAGAATTTTCCAAAATTGGGATGTTACTATGTTGTATGGTATTGTTTAAGTGCATTGACAGGATTAAGTTACCACTAGGTGTGGTAAAGACTAGCGGCCTGTTATAGTTATCAAATTTTTTTAGCTTTTGAATGCACACATGGACATAGTATCTTGTCATGTTAATTTTTTTATTAGACAATAGCCGCAGAAAGGAAAAGATAAGAACATGTTATAGGAATGATGCTAAGAAATCTAGTCATGTATGAGACCAAGACAGAGTTGGATATGGCAAGGTATGGTTATAGAAAGGTTATGTGCCACACAAAAACCCAATGAGCTCCCTACTTTAAATAAAACTTGGACTGCAACCCTTTTGCTAACACCAATAAAAACTACAGAATTGTATTCTTGGTGTAGTGTTCAAGTCGAAAAGGAAGGCATCTAAGTAATTGTGAAGACAATGGGAAGTGTGTGGATATGGGTCAAGACATTGGCCAGATTTCCAATTTATGGATGGTGAGATGCATGACTTAGATAAGGCTCATTCTGAAAGTCAATGAAAAGGTGCATTAAGTATTTAGGCATTGAGAGTTGCACTCATGCCTGGCAAGTGATAGAGTTGCACTCAAACATGATGGAATTGTATACTTAAATGCATTGTTTTTTGCAGAATGCATTTTGTGAGTGCATATATATATATGCTTTTGCATGGAAATAATTAAACTAATGTTTGAAATGTTTCTAACTCATGAAGTTAAGAACATTTCATGAAACTGGTAAACATTGCAACAGGAAATTTGCAAGTGAGGTGGTCACAGGAGTAGTGAATACAAAAAACTTATGTTCAGAAAATTGAAGAAAGTAACTTATTGTTATTAATTATGCTAATGCATATGAATAGAATGATAAGTCATTCTATTTGGTTGAATTGTTTGGTAATTGTGATTGAATTGCTAGGTGCGGGCAATTCTAAGAATCATTGAATAAGGTGATGTGCATGATGAATTAGGATATACAGAAAATGCTAACCATTTGTTGGTTGTATGCAATATAAATAGAATTTCATATTTGGGGAAAAGTTGAATTCCTTATGAAATTATTTGATTTATAAAATGGAATTTTTATAATGCTCTCTCATGACAATTGCATGTGTGTGATGCAGATGAGATGATATTGATTAAAGTTGGAACTCCTGGAGCCATGGTGCTCTGATAATTCCTGTCTGGATTGTACTCGAGCCCTGGAAGGGAGGTTGAGCAGTCGATGAAATGTGGAACAGTGAAGGTGTATACTACCTTGGGTTGTATAGGAATGTGGGGAAGAGAGAGACCGTTGGTGGGAGTTCTGCTGAGATAAAAAGATAATGATTAAAGTGGGAAATCTTGGAGCCATGGTGCTCTGATACTTCTTGTCTTGCCTGTACTAGAGCCTGGAAAGGAAGATGAGCAGCCGAGGAGTTGTTGGACAGTGAAGGTGCATACTACCTTTGGTTGTATAGGCATGTGGGGAAGACAGACCATTGGTTGAAGTGTTGTTGAAGTTTGGTACCTTGGCCTAGACTATGTTGATATTGATTGTGGGTCGTGGTTATCTTGGGAAGCCATTGTCCTAATGGAGTCATATTCCATGCTTGGAAATGGTACGCTGCTAAGAGTTTATCAGCAGTGATATATAAGGCTGGGTGGAATGTCGTGAATCTACATCCAGTTTTTGCTTCAATGAAGTTAATTGAAGCATGTAATAAGGAACAATGAGCTGAATTATTTCCTGAACTAGCTCTATGGAATAGAGAAATTGACTTCAAGATGTCGTATGAGTACTAGAATTGGTGCCAGAAAGTAGAGCACCAGATGGGTGACAATCTTTCAATAGATAAAGTTTGGAGACTTTAGAGAGTTTGAATGGTATGCGGTATATAATGCCTTGAAAGAGTGTTCAGTAGTAGCATGGCCTGGCCTATTGAAGGATGGGAATGGTACAAAGATGATTTCAGAGCTAAGTAAAGTGTCTGAGGAGTGGCATGTCCCTGGCCTGTGTGAGGCCGGGGGGTGTCACAGTGGACATGCTTACCCAAAATAAACTTAGCCCATAATTTTGTCATAAAATATAAGGGAATCTCCATATACCATCTATACCTCTCATTAATTTGAGTGTTTACATTGGGTTGTTGTGGTGGGTTGGGGTTTTTATATTCTTGGTTTTCTTCTGAGAGGTTTACGTTGTCTCTGGGTTTTATTTTATTATACATGCTTCAATTTAAAATCCATGGCATGTAAATTAAGTTGGTTTTTTAATTAAAATACAAAATTACATTTTTTTTTTAATTTATATTCTTGGGAGAAAAAGACTAAATTGGAAGTGACTAAATTTAGTTAAAAATAAGATAAATCAAACATACCTGGACACGATGGAAATATACTCCCTTTGTTTCTCCCTTCTGTCTCCTCTATATTTTCTCAATGAGAGTCAAAATGTGAGCGTGATCAATGCACAATGAGAAAAAATCGGGCTCGTGTCCCTTTAAAAATGTTTAACAATAGGAATGTGCACACGTCCATGGAATTAAACCTACGTGGAAAGCCCCATGGAGGTTTGGCCACTTCCAAACCGATAGGTTTAGGAACACATGCACATTTCTAATAACGCGCACGCGTTCCTGCGAGTGAGCGTTCCTACTAACCCACATGCCACTTTTTCATCCATGAACTTCTTGCACTCACCCAAAACGTTTTACATTTTTTATAATAAAGTATTTTATAATTACGTTGATGGGCATTTTTATTTTGGAATTGGGATGGAGGGTCTGAGATTGGATGGCAGTGATACATCCAATAGTCATGTCTTGTTTTAGTCTTCGTCATCGAGTAATTTAGTCATTCAATTGTTAAGAATAAAGATGAAAGATGGCATGATTTAAAATATTTTAATGAAACAGTACCAAATTGACCATTTATTTAGGTTTTCCATTCATATATTACAAATCAAAGAAAATCATTATGTATCTATTAGTGTCTCTATCCATTTCGTACACACTTCTTTTCTAACCAAATTATTATTATTATTCTTATTATTTTATATGTGTGTGTGTGTGTGTGTGTTTGTGCTTCCCATTTCACCTGAATTAACTGAGTTGAGATGTGGTTGATTAACCTTCATCTCATTATCACTATTTTTTGAGTTAGTTCACAAGTGTCGGCTCAAACCTTATACATACAAGTTTTGGTGTGAAAGACCTTCTCATTTACATGGGCATTTTCTTTTAGTTGCTTTTCTCAAGATTTTCCAATATTCATTCTTTTTGTTTATAGTTTGAAGGTAAAATGGATATGATATATAGAATTGAACTTGGAGACTTTGACCAATTAACACTTATGAATGAAATTTCACCATATGGAAGAACATCTCATGGAAATGCATTTTTTCAAATCTTTAACACACCAGACATACTAGAAACATCCTTCAAAGTGGAAAGATAACAAGGGAAATATATGTCCCAAGATGCCCTTAACAACATCCTTCAAAACATAAAAAAATGTAGGTCTTATATTGAAGGATTGAAAAAACTTACAACAGGCACATACTCCTTCCTATATCAAGAGGAGAAGCACACATTCCAGGGTTCAATGGATTTATTCATGACCATGAAATTATTCACAACACATCAAGAAAAGTTGAACCTTTTAAACATTCCAATGAACGCAACAAAATCCATGTTACATCAATGATTGAATTTGGAACCTAAAGTCTTGTCATGCCCTAGTGAACAAGTTATGTTACCATCCAACATATAGTCCATCTCTAACCTGGCTAACATATAGCTAGACCAAATTTTTACTATATTGTACAAAAAGAACATAAACCCCCACAAATGCCAATATTTGTGGTTGATGATTTCAAAAAATAGATTGGTCCTACATGGGATCCCAACAATCCAACATATCTGCGAATTGCACCTATACAAAGTGCAGGTGTACATTAGTTCCACTTAAAATGGCATAGGAATCAATAATACATAAAGCACAAGGTATGAGATCACCAACAGTCGCAATATACACTGATAATGTTGAACTTCAAGGTTTGACCATCAGTGCAACATCAAGAGTTCCATTTCACATCTCCCAACTTTTTCCTTCTAAAAGTGCACAAGAAAAATGGAAAATGCCCATGGAAAACAAAGGAGAAAGAAGAGGCATTACTCCATGAAAAGCATGCACCATTATATCTCATTTGAAAATTTCATATGCATTTTAATGGCACTTTTGAAATAGATCACTCATCTTTGCATTGCTAATGTCACCACTTCATAATTGAGTAACTTGTACTTTGATTATTAATTGTTTATCAATTAATTTCATATCTTTAAATTAACTTTCCACTTCATTAATTTGGGGAGAGATAACTTTCCACTTCATTGATTTGGGGAGAAATTTCATAGTCTTAGAACACAATTTTCTTCATTAAAAGTAGATATGATATTGTCTCCATAAGGTTGGAGGAGTTCCAAAATCTTATCAAAATTGAAACACTATACATTTGACCTAAGTGTGTCATAAGGCCTTTCTCCCCTTTTAAGAATTTATGTTTGGCCATTATGAACCAATAGCATCAAGTTTAATGTTATCAATACATAATGTGTTATATAGAATCACAAATCAAAATGCCACCTTTCTTACATCTCATGTTTACACACACAAGTCAAAATAGGATTTAGGAATATCATATTTGGTGCATAGATAGGTTGAATCGTTCTAATAAATTCACTTGCAATATGTGTGTGTAATGCATGTTATTGTCATATTTTAAAAAGTGTTAGCATACATATAAAAGAATATGTCATGCCATAAGTGTGAGCCATGTCCCCAACCAATTTGGGAAGCTTTTAGAGAATATTACTATGTCGATGACAGATTTGGGAATCTCTTACAAAATGGATGCTTTAAATTTTCTGGTATAGTTATAACTCCATCAATACCCCTCCCTTAAACTATTTTATTACATTATGAAATTAATTCTAAATTGGCACCATCTTCATTATCATTGTTTCCCCTTTTTTAATTTCTCTCCATTTGTGCAAGGAATTTGTGGAGCAATGGGACATAGGCCAATAATATCATCACCTAAAAAAATACATTTCTCATTATTATAACATTTATATATATTATTCTTTTGATTTAATATGGTTTTAATATATTATCATAGAA